>JAPXVT010000028.1:36048782-36060864 GCA_029823135.1 Acanthurus reversus
GATCGACTTTGTATGTAATCAGGTAATCAGATCCGAGATATGTCTCGGACGCTCTGGTGAAGAGAGGAGCAGAGCTGTCAAGTGATTACCACCTGGTGGTAAGTTGGATCAGATGGCAGGGAAGGCTGGGTTTGGGGACATGGAATCCAAGTGAACCGTGTTCAGAGCCTCCATAGTGGAAGCGGCTGCTGGGAGCCCTGGTCAGAAAGTCATCAGTGCCTGTCGTGGCGGCAACCTAAGGACCTGCTGGTGGACACCAGTGGTGAAGGAGGCTGTCAAGCTGAAGAAGGAGGCCTTTCAGGCTTGGTTGGCCTAGGGGTTTCCTGAAGCAGCAGATAGGTACCAGGAGACCAGAAGGGCTGCAGCCTTAGCGGTTGCTGAAGTGAAAACCCAGATGTGGGAGGAGTTCGGGGAGGCTATGGACAAGGACTTTCGCTCTGCCTCAAGGAAGCTCTGGTAAACCACCAACTGACGGCTCTGGAAGGGAAAGCAGGGCTTAGCCTAAGCTGTGTTCATTCAGGAAGGAAAACTGCTGACCCGGACTGAAGATGTCATTTGGCGGTGGAAGAGGAGCTCCTGAACCCTACTAACACGTCCTCTGCAGAGGAGGCAGAGTCTGAAGCCTCAGGGGAAGACTCATCCATATCCCTGGCAGAGGTCGCTGAGGCAGTCAAGTTGCTCCACAATGGCAAGACACCAGGGGTGGATGAGATTCACCTGGAGATGGTAAACGCTCTGGACATTGTTGCGCTGTCTTGGCTGACACACCTTCTTAGTGTCGTGTGGAGGTTGGGGACAGTACCTCTGGAGTCTCAGACTGGGGTGGTGGTTCCCATCTTTAAGAAGGGGACCAGAGGGTGTGCTCCAATTATCGGAGTATCACACTTCTCATTCTCCCTGGGAAAGTTTACGCCAGGGTGCTGGAAAGAAGGTTCCAGCTGATAGTTGAACCTCAGATTCAGGAAGAACAATGCGGATTCTGTCCTGGCCATGGAACAACAGACTAACTCTTTGCCCTCACATGTTTACTGGGGGGTTTATGGCAGTTTGACCATCCAGTCTACATGTGTTTTGTGGACTTAGAGAAGGCTTACCACCGTGTTCCCCATGGAGTACTGTTGGGGGTACTGTGGGAGTATGGGGTATCAGGCTTGCTGCGGCAAGCTATCCGTTTCCCGTACAGCCAAAGTAAGAGCTGTGTCCGTATACTCAGGACAAAGTCAAACACTTTTCCAGTGGGTGTTGGACTCCACCAGGGTTGTCCCTTGCCTCCGATTCTTTTTGTGATGTACATGGAAAGGATCTCAAGGCGCAGCCGTGGTGAGGAGTGTGTCTGGTTCGGGAACCTCAGAACTGCATTGCTGCTCTTTGCAAATGATGTGGTTTTGCTGGCTTCTTCGTCCCATGACCTCCAGCAGTTACTGGGGTGGTTTGCAGTCAAGTGTGAAGCGGTTGGGATGAGGGTCCTCCAAATCCGAGGCCATGGCTCTCTGCTGGAAAACAGTGCATTGCCCTCTCTGATTGGGAGATGAGCTCCTTCCTCAAGCAAGGGAGTTTAAGTATCTCGGTCTTGTTCATGAGCGACAGGAAGCCGGAGCGGGAGATGGACAGACGTCTCAGTACGGCTTCAGAGGTAATGCAGGCGCTATGCTGGACTGTTGTGGTGAAGAAGGAGCTTAGCCAGAAGGCAAAGCTCTCAATTTACCAGTCTATCTATGTTCCAACCCTCGCCTATGGTCACGAGCTGTGGGTCGTGACCAAAAGGATGAGATCGTGGATACAATCAGCTGAAATGAGTTTTCTCCATAGTGTGGCTGGGCTCAGCCTTAGAGAAATGGTGAGGAGCTCAGACATCTGGAGGGAGCTTGGAGTAGAGCCATTGCTCCTTTATGTTGGAAGGAGCCAGCTGAAGCAGTTCGGGCATTCGTTTAGGATGCTTCATGGATGCCTTATGGATGACAATGTAGTAGCATTTTAATATAGGCTAATAACATGAGGCAAAATACAGAAAACCGGGAAATAACTGTAAAACACATTTATTTCCTGGTTGGGTCAGCTGACTGCGCAAATAAGGCAGCAGATCAAGCCTGGCTGTTGGCCTGGTGTGGAGCAGAGTAGCTGCACAGAAGAAATCCTCTTGGTAAATCATGTGCCCCTGCTTTTGTGTAACCAAGTCAAGGCTAAACTGGATAACTGGAAAAACCTGACTTAATTTGCTATCCAGGTTTTGTACAATTACCCCCTGTTTAATCCTGGTTCTCCTCTTAAACAAAAAAAAAACATATACTCTCAAGTCAGATGGAAGCAGAAAGTCCTACAGCACCATAGTTCACCTTTCCCCTTAATCTCTTTTTAGAAATGTTCGAGACAACTGCTGCTTAAGGTCACTCTACATTGATTTTAAGAAGGACCTGGGCTGGAGGTGGATCCATGAGCCAAAGGGCTATGAGGCCAACTTCTGTGCAGGGGCCTGTCCATATCTGTGGAGCTCAGACACCCAGCATTCTAAGGTACTATTAGAGACAATCAATGGGATTTGATTTAGTAATGTCAGAAACTTGACTGTTCTTGTTTTGTTCTGTTTTACTATATCTTATTTTCAACGTGGTATGGCACATTTTTGTGTTCAGGTGTTAGGCTTGTATAACACCATCAATCCTGAAGCATCAGCATCGCCTTGCTGCGTCTCCCAGGACCTGGAGCCCCTAACCATCCTCTACTACATTGGAAAGACCCCCAAAATAGAGCAGCTTTCCAATATGAAGGTCAAGTCCTGCAAGTGCAGCTAAAACCCCACACAACTCGGCACAAACACTTTCTTTCTCCTTCTCCAAATAAATAAACACACACACACACACACACACGAACTGGGGCATACATACAGTCAAACCATAACAATACTTTCTCTTGAATTCTCAGCAGTGTTTCCACATAGGAAGTTAGTGGAAGTGGAAGCGGCACAAATCATCTTAATCATAAAAACAAATCAGCATACAAAACCAGTGCCGTTATGATACTAAAAACTTGACTTTGATACCAATGCTAACCACCGTAGGTTCAGTGTTGCCTTGCAGTGTTAGGTTAACATCACCTTATAATAAGCAGTCATGCTCTGCTTGCCAAGTGTGATGAAACCAGGAAGTGGATTAACATGCAGTACTGCCAATGGTCAAGTATTGCTTTTAATTAAACTGACTATATTGAAATGAGTTTTTTAAAAATAGATACTATCTATTATCTTATTCTGACAGTAACTTGTTGTAGATAACAGCATAGGCTTTAGTTCAACTGCAGTAAAATATTGTGAAAATACATTAAAGGTCATTACATAATGTATTTACATGAAAGTTTTTTTTTTCCCCAAACGCAGAGTGCCAAAACCTCCCTTTGCAGACAAAGGACACTGATTAGTGTTTCGAAAGCCTCCTATTTCAGTGCATCCAGTTTCACTGCTAGGAGATGTCTTTGAAATTGAATTTTAGCTGGCAGATGCATCTAGTGAAATATTTTATGTCTGTGAAATAATCTTTAGCGGTGGTATCAAAGTCATGCCAAAATTTGGAATAATGTGATCTCACTGGACACATATTCTACTCAAGTATTTCAAAACTTTTTTCCAAGTCAAGGACCCCTAAATTCACACCAATTAGACCAAGAAACCAAAATTGTTAAGATTTAGGCAAGGGTCCCAGTCTGACAAGATTTTTTTGCTATTAGGTGTCTATCACATAAAGTGTATGACATTCATGACCAAAATAGTTGTGCATTCTTTCATTGTGTTGCTCATAGAAAAAACTATAGGGAAAATACATTAATTCTCCTTTATGCTGGGAAAACCCCAGAAACCCCAGAAGGAAGAAGAACCACTGCTGTTTGCTACACATACATACAATATACACGTACAGTGACACGGATATGACTTTTGTACAGGTATTCTTTGAAAGGCCCTGTCTATATGCATCACCTCACACACTTGTCACACCAAGACACGAGAGTAAGGCAAACACTGGAAGTATAAGTAATGAGCGTCTGTCTATATGTGAAATCTAAAATAACTCAGCCCCACCACTGGTATCTACCCACCACATTCGTACACTCTTTCCCACTTCAGCCCTCCACTTGTTTCACAATCACACCACACCACATCCTCATCTATGTATTCATCTTTCTTTGGTATTGTAATTTTCTAAAACTTTCCAGTTTTTAGGTTTTTAAGGTATTGTGTTTCTTGGTAAACAACCTGTTGTTTTTGAGCCAGGTAGAGTGGTGTTCTAACCTTGCACTGATGTAATGTAATATCTACTCAACCTTGCAGTTTACAGATGTTTGAAAACTAGGCTATTAATTTTTAATTGGAGAAAAAAAAAGGAGCACCTTAAGGCAAAGTTCTGATCTTTCACAGGAATGGTCCTATTTAGTAGCTGGCCGTAATTTCTGTTCAGTATTTGAAGGCAATAAAACCTGAATTTCTGTTTTTTGGGGTTTTTTTTGCAGACTTAGGAAATCCTAATTTGGATAAACATTGCTACTCTATTTAATAAGAATCCAACCATGAAAGTTAAAGTAGCTCAACAAAATGTTTTACACTTTTTTTACACTTAAAAGTAAGGATTCACTGAAATGAAAATTTGTGGCCGAAACCAAAAACTGAAAGTAATTAAGCACTTGGCCGAAATCCGAAACAGAATGCAGTTTTACATATTGAACACTTAAACATTGAGTTGTTGGTTAGATGCTCTGAGCTAACTGTTATGTCTCGGTGGACTTCATTACCCATTATGCTCACCGAGCAGAAGAGAGAGAGAGAGAGAGAACTTTTTGTTTCCTGTGTACTTCAGACTCACTGCGGTACTCTGGCTGGTATTTCTCAGTCAGACACAAGTTAATGTCATGAAAATCCCCTTTTCACTCACACATCTTGTGTCGTCATTTTTGAGGTTAAAGGTCTGTTTCTCGTACTCAACCTCAGCGTAGCAAGCAGCTCGACATGCTGCATTTTATGGATATAACCGTAATAGCGCGCCCCTTCACTCCACGCTAGTCACTGTGATAGATATAGACACGTATATATACATAAATATATATAAGCGTGTCTATACGTAAATGTATACACGTGTATCTAGGGTTCCCTGTTTGATCGCATCATCAAAAACGCCCTTGTTTGGTAAAAATTTATTTGGCCTTTTAACTTATTCAGCCAGACACCAAAAGGACTGTTTCTGCTGTTTTCGGCTGAATAATTTTCACTGGCCAAACATTCGGTGCATCCCTACTTAAAAGTGGTAGCCAGGAAGATTTGAGTGACATTTTTTCTAACGACACATTTTGCGATAAACTGTAACTGCAGGCGTGCTTTAGTACCTTTTTCCCCAGAGTTCATGCTGAAACCAGTGTCGACTGTATGACATCAGTAGATCACCTGTTTTCCTTCTTCAGAACATTGAGTTTTATTTTTCTTTCGACCTGTAGTTGTACTTGAACGTTGTCACCTGGATGCTGTATTTTCTTTTGCATTGAACCGCCACTGTAACTCACAGGAAATGAAAAGTTTCTACGCCAGTTAGACACAACTGAACAAATAAAAGTCGCTGCAGACACCCAGATCATAGAACTCTGCAATGTTGCAAATACATAAGCTTTCGTTAGTGGACCATAAACTCAGTCAACATTGTTTTACCTCACTCTGCAATAGACAATGACTTAACAGACATCAACTAAATCCAAATCTTCGAAATTACTACCTTTAGTCTAGGTAAGGAGGGTACATTTTCATACAGGAAAAAATGACGGTGTTTATTTAATACCAGGTTTTTAGTAGACTTTAACACAATGCAGGTTAAACAGCCACAGCTCAACAGAAGTGTGAAGACATTTTCCTCATCAGAGGAGATGTAAAACTGAGTATATGCAATGCAAAATTAAAAATAAGTAGGTCTACTCTGTATACACGCATATAGCCTGCATGACACTGCTATAGAAGGAACTAACCAACAGTTACAATTACTTCATTAGTAACATGTTTGTAAATTGTAAACAACAGATTTGTTTTAACTTTTTTAAAATTATAAAGTTTTCCTTTAGCAGATACTCAGTTATCTTAGAACACACAGTAGTAGGCATATAAAAGAATTATGTTACAGCTGCATTACAAGGATAACACTGTTACAAGCGTAACAGAAAGAAAGAGACATCAAGGGCATGTGCCTTTATTACAGGTAGGGTCAGGGTCTCGTATTTCCTGTGAACAGTGACAGATGATTAGTTTTCTTAAGGTGCACTCCCAGTTTAACCTCTATATAAAAAGGAGCTCAAATCATTGGGACAAGGTCTTGGCAAACATATAATGTGTCTGATCATTTGACTGAGTGTGTTTCTTTACATACCTGACTTCATGTCACCGTGTTCATAGATCTTAGCTTTAGGACTGTTTCAGAACTCTATTTCAAAAAGTAAATCAAGATAAATTTGATCTTGATAACGATTTATGAAGGAATTAGAAGTAGCATGTTCAGAACAAACACCTGATCCTACAGATGTTGTACAAATGATATTGCTCCATGCTTTGGGGTTGCTAAAGGTAATCCAAGCTGGCCCTGGTTAGGCACATCCTGGACAGGTGACCAGTTAATCACAGGGCTGACATAGAGAAACACAACTGCTCACTATTGCGTTGACTCGTTCAGGCAATTTATATTTGCCAAGAAAACCCAATGTTCACTGTCGAGGAAAACTAGGGATATTTCATTACAAGTTTTTCCTTTTCTTTCCAGATACCCTAACTTTGAGTATCGGCCAGTACCGAGTACCAATCTGATACCAGTGCATACAAAGATTGCACACAGGTGTGTGGGACATTGCTAGGAATTAGCAGGGTCTTCTTCCTAAATTAATAAACCATTGCGGCATGGATTTGAGTACTTACTCAAACCCAAAACCTTAGTAATTACATGATGTTTTAACAGTAAAGAAAAGTAGACCCAGTCATCCTTTTGATGTTGACATAAAGTCAATGAACAGCTGCCTTTCATGTATACAAGTTGTTCTAAGCAGTGATTGAAGAGTAAGCTACATGCTCTCAACACATATGAAAACTCAAACAGGTGATACAATTTATAAAGTTATAGTTATGTCATTTCAAGCAGTCAGCACAACTACAGATTCAGTCTTAACTAACTCTATGTAAAGTCTGGTTTTAGAGAGAGTTGGGGGGGTTTTTTTTGTTGTTTTTTTGTCATTGACAGTGGAGCTATGTCTGGAGAAACAGATGGTTTTAATGAAGAATAGGTATGACTTTTTTTTTTTTTAAAGCTCGTACTAGTGTTAGTGTCATGAAACTTTTTATCTTTTTAAATCTTTAAGAAGGAAACCATTGCACTAATGGTGTTATCATCGTAGTATTAAGAATACCTAGACTCTTTCCCTTTGATGTAGATAACGGCACCAGCCCTATCAGTCGTAACTTACTAAATAGTAGAAAAAGAGAGAGTAAGAAACCAACTTTTTTTGTACTTTTTTAAAATGTTATTTATGAGTTATTTTTATGGTATTTGTTTTAATGACAATTATGTCAATTTGATGCAATATTCTGTATTGTTACACAGTATTGTTGTTGTGCTTTAGTAGTAAATAAATTATTTAAGTTTTAAGGAAACCTAGTGTTTTGTTTGTTCTTTCTGGTACTTTGTTTGAAGAGACATTAATTTTAACTTCTGTTCTCCTGCCCTCTGAAAACTAATTCATTCTACATTTTTTGGTTCCATTTTTAAATTGTTATTATTATTATTATTATTATTATTATTATTATTATTATTATTGGGTATTTTTCATGTATTCGTTGTGTGTTTTGTATATTATTGCATGTACTTGGCTACTGTGACAAATTTAAATTTCCCTCCCAGGTTTAACAAAGTTAAATCTATCTATTAAAGTTAAATCTATCAAATCTTATCTAATCCAATCTAATTAAAGACACAAGGAGCAAGGCAAATCCATTTTGCCAGGTTTGAAGCAATCTGTTTCCTGCCAGGAGAGCATCCTTTGATGAAATACTGCCATGACCTGCGTGTTTAATGTGTGTGACACTCAGAAAACAATAATGACAGCAATGGATGTGGTTTGCGTCATTATATCTGAACTGGAGGGTATTTCTTCACTGACAGAAGAGCAAAGACCGACACTGGCTTTGGCAACAGTTTGATTTACCAAGTGGCTCCGCTGGTCATATGGATTGTTGATCTGATTGTAGACGGTGACAGACAGGTGGTTTATCCAATCACCTGCCAAGTGTTTTTTTTAAGAGGGTCTGCCCTTTTTCCAGCGGTTTCCAGTGGAGACTTCCCAGATGGTTGTGACAAGTCTGGTTAAAGACAAATAAGATGTTCATGCTCCCATCATTGTTGCACATGCAATCGTGTCTGATAACACGATATATGAAAATAGGAGGATACTCTTGTAAGACTTGAAACAGAGGGAGGCCACATTAATGCTAATGGTCTCTGGTGGATACACATTCTGTGAGCGACCCTCATTTAAAGAAAAGGACATATGTTGGGATGAGCACATACTTATTTCTGTGTCCGTCATGTGTTCTTGGCTTTGGACTAAATTGTTAGTATGAACCCAGTAACCCAAAGTAATTTGTGCCGGAGTTTATGTACAAATCTGCAAATTACAGATAAACCGCCAAAAATATCCCCTTCCATTTGCAAGCCAGCGAGCTACCAGCTTACTTCCAGCCAGTTTCCAGTGAAGTTCCAGACACTGGGAGTCCCCCAACCCTTCTGGGGGTGTGCCTAGATTCCACTGTGAACATGCCCATTCATTCAATTACAGTGTGTCACCATGAGATGGCGCTTTCCTCACAAAACCCATTAACTAACACCTGGATGTGCAAGGGATGTTAGGAGGGCATGGGCTCAAATTTCCAGAAGGCAAATAATTAAATATATATATTGGCTGTGTGAAATGACTACTTTTGTGACAGTGTTAAAGGGATAATATTAAAATGTATGTATACAAAAGAAAACTGATGACTGAAGCTGGTTTATGTCTACAACAGCTGTGTGACAGATAATTATTGATATATGCAAAGAAATGAATTGTACTTCAGTTTATATATGTCTGTTGTTTTGCAACCTTGGTTGTTGTAAAATAGCAAATACATAACAATTCCACCTTTAAATTCTCATCAGATGTTGACCACTTGCAGGCCACTTCCTCCGGCTGCGTCTTTTACTTCATGTATCTCTTACCACCTTTACACTAAAGACATATCTGCCTCGGTAGGTGAAGATTTTGAGTCATCAAGTTCAAGGTATGTCTAGTTGTTGCACAAAGGCAACTGGATGTGCTTGAACTGTCAGAAGTCTCTTGGAAGAGAGGTGAAACATCATCAAGAAAGTTATGCGAGTCCAGTTGCCTTTATATAACACTTAGATAAACTGCCTTAGTGAGAAATGCCATGGGAAGATGCACATATTGTCTGGCTAAGTTACTAAAACTTTGTGTCAACAAAACAGTAATATATATTTCACAAATCATTATGCAGAGGCTTGGAAGACTGTACATTTTATCCACAATTTCAAAAGGCAACATAAGAACCTTTGAAAGAAGACAACAGTTTGTTTATTTAGCTTTTTTATGGTTTAACATGAGGTCAGAATGAATGGGAAGTTGTTAGCATTGTCAAAATTGCGTCCTTTTGTCAAACTGCTGGACATTTAGCACAACTTGAATTGGACATAAGGAAACATATTTGACATTCTGAACATCAGCCGACAACTTCCCACCATAGTGGGGCGCTCTTGAGCTGGCTGACAAAGGTGTACATCACTGACGATGGGGGTCTTTGTGGGTGACGGGCTGGGAGACCCTTATAAATGATGATTGAGGCTCTTTTCGACACCTTGACCCAGACAGTATGGACACTTTTTGACACTGCTGTCTGGGTATATGGAGGACTATTGAGAACACTGGTGGTCATGGGACATTTTTGATAAATGGGAATATGGGGGTCCGAAGTCATCACCTCAGCCCTGGAGGTCTGGCGCCACTATCCCCAGGAGCTCCCCAGGACTTCCAGACTTTGGATGTGACAGGAGGGCCTGCGCCCTGTGTCAGTCGATTGCCAATGCCAAGATAAGCAGCCTGGTCTTGGTCTGACACCTCTCGGCTTCATGCGTGCCTCAAAGGCCTCTATGACAAATGGGAACATTTTAGCCGCTTGTTCCAACCACTGACCTTTTGTCACCCTCAAGTGCTTTTAATTTTTTTGGGAAACTTAAAGAGCATGCAGGGCCACCAAATCTGTTTTAGCTCCTAACCACAACACCTAATATATCATGTTGCAAAGTTTCAATTCTCTAGCACTGTTAAAACATAAAATTGGAAGGAAATTTTCCAGATGTCAACATGGACATTTGGAAAATACTGGTAAACTTTGGTCTTTTAGGGTGCTGAACGTGCACCTGCAACCACTAAAGTCATGTTAACAGTGATCTACATTCACGGGTCAAATGGGTTGCAGCTCTCTAGCTTGTTCAGATTCCTTGATTTTGTCCTTAAGGAGTCAGCCCTTTGATCTTTGACCTGCCTGAGGTTGGGGTGGACATTTGGGAGTACAAGGTGTAAGGGATCGAAATCACACTTTGACATTTGGACATTTGGGATCAAATCAAATCCCATTCAAATAAGAAATCATTTTTCCCCATTCATTCTTTATGGGACATGTCACACTTGCCAAACGGTGATGCTCTGTGCTAGAGGGTCCGGACTTACTTATCTAGGGTTTTGACTCATTAAAAGATCATGTGACAATTTAAAATACTTTGAGTGGGAGCTAAGTGTTCCCAAATGTCCGACAGGGCCAGGGGGTTCTTGGGTCACTAAGGGGCCCAACAGATAAGAGTGTAAGGATGGAGGATGACTATACCCTGGTGTCAGGGCTGGGTACTAGGGAAGCCCCCTCCTGAACTGGTAGGCAGGAAGGTCAGCTCAACACAGGGGCCACTGGTTGACCCTCAGACAAGGCAAAGATGTTCTGGAATGCCAGCCTGAGGATGGTTGGAGTGGCCACTGTCACCCCAAAATGTCCCCCAGGTCTCTGGCCTCTGACCATTTAGCCCTCCAGGGCCCCAGGACCCCCCGGCTCAGACTTTTTTTAAACACTGAGCGCCCTTCAAAAGTGTTTTGTTTAAATATAAGTATTGACAATTGGGAAAAGTGGGCTCCCATTCACAGTGTTTTAAAACTCCAACTGACATTTAAAATGTGATTCGACATCCAGGGTTCTGTCTCCAATTCAGCACCACTTCACAAACTTTAAGCAAAACCTTATGCCCCTCGAATGGCCTGTCGATGTATAACATCTCCTTTAAGTTGCTCTTCCCGGAGGTTTTAAGGGCTCTGGCTTCACAGTTGTCAGTACTCAGTTGTCAGTATCTCTCTTGTTGATGTCATGCAATGCAAGGAGGTGTCTGCTATAACAGCTCTCACAGCACATCTTCAGGTTACATTCAGCCGCCCGATGGCTTCAGCCACAGTGCCAGTAGTGGTTGTTACCTTTGATCCAAGTCTGCTTCTGGGTGGAGCTAAGCATCATAAAATTAGCACAACTGCTCAGGAAATGTTTACTGTTGTCACAGAAGGGGTGGAACAAAAACATTAAATTGAATACAGTCCTCATTATGACCTTTTGCTGTATACACATCCATACATAAGTCTTTCTTCATTTGCTTTGTCTACAACTTTAATTTCCTAATTTTTAGCTTTTTGATCTGAATGTTCAGTTTGTTTTTTTAATCAGATCTCCAGATGGTGTTTGCATACTGTACAGACATCCTATTAAAGAGAAAAAAGGGTTGCCAACTAGGCTTAGCTGATATGCAACTAAATAGTTATTTACATAGTTTCCTGCTGATGTAGGTCTTCCTTTAGTTAGCAGTTAAAGCAAAAGAAAAAATGCACTGTGCTTTATCTAAAAAAAAAGGAGTACTCACACAAGAGTCAGGTATGCGTTGGCCATCTTGAGTCAAAGGATCAAGCAGACATGTACTTCTACTCTCAGTGAATGTTATACACAGTA
>JAPXVT010000028.1:36096795-36107122 GCA_029823135.1 Acanthurus reversus
CTTTCTTGTGTTATTGAAAAAACTGAAAAGAAAAGTGCAACTTATTTTGTGTAAAGTTTAAGGTCCAAAAGACAACCGTGTGCTTTAAAGGGAAAACTAGTTGACCATAAGAAAATAGAGAATACACTTCAAGTTGATACAAATTTTCTTTATCCTTGCCATTTAATTAAAGTAAGAAATTACGTCATTTTATTTTAAAAATGTTTCTGGGTGGCTTCCGGTATGGCGCTAAAACGAGCAACAGCATAAGTCACGAGCTCCCGCATGGTCTCACCGTACCCTTCTGAGATATCAAAGATGTGAGTTAAAAGAAACATGTTCGAGCATGGTGAGGATAAGGAAGACCGCAACAGGACCAACCTACCAACGATAAATCAGTGGCAGAAAACGAAGACGGCCACGACGCCATTAGCAACCAAGCTAAACAGGAGAACATGGATGCTATCCAAGCTAACATTATCACCGAAATAAAAGCGGTCCGCTCCGACATGAAGAAAGAATACTCCGAAACTATAGGAGTACTGAAGAAAGAGCTGACAGATTTCAGAGAGGAAATTAACCAGAAGCTTAGCACCATCGGCTCTGATCTACAAGAAATAACAAAAAGAGTGGAAGAGACGGAGCAACGAGTGGCGGATATGGAGGAACAGAGCACCGAGATCAGCGAGCTGCTCTCCCACACCTTGGAAATCCAGCAAAGTATCCAAACCCAGCTCACGGACCTGGAGGCCCGATCCCGCAGGAACAATATACGTATCCACGGAATCCCCGAGGGCTCTGAAGGTGACGACATACAGGACTTTGTTGAGAAGTTCATTAAATCAGAGCTGTCTCTTTCCGATGCCAGACTCGGGATACAACGCTGTCACAGATCCCTCGGATCCAGACCACCGCAGGGGTCCAGTCCAAGGTCTATGATAATGTACTTCCAGGAATACAAAATGAAAGAAATGGTGCTCCGATCCGCTTGGAAAAAGAAGGAGATTTGCTTCGAGTGAAAAAGAGTGTTTTTTGAAAAGGACTATCCAGCCGAAATATTAAAAAAGAGGAGAGCCTACGCCGACATCAGGAAGACATTAAAAGAGAACGGGCTGCGCTTCCAGACCCTGTATCCAGCAAAACTTAAAGTGTTCTTCAACACCGGACCAATCGTCTATGACAGCCCTACGGAGGCAGCGGATGAGCTTAAGAAGAGAGGATACGCACTGGACGGCTCCAGAGCCGACGCCTCCACAAGACCCGCATCCACAACCAAACCGAGACACCATCCATGGGAAAAGGCAGGTGCAAAACCACGCCATGATCACCTGAGAGAAATCCAGGAAAAGCTAAAGACATTCCGAAGGAACACGGATGCTACATGAACCGCCATGGTGTACATAAACAAACTGTGTTACACGTAAGTGATTGATATGTGGGACAAAAAACAACAACTTGATAACATCATAGGCTGAAATGAGCCAGTGAGATGGACCGATTAACACTGATATTCAGAAATTAAGTGATCTGTCCTGTTATAATTTCTAACAATTTAAAATGACCATTAAGTCGGGAAACTATGCATGCCTCGTAATGTGCACTGCTCTGAACTTAAACAACGTTACTCAGAGATGTCAGTATGCACAGGGAGGGGTCCCTTCTTGGTTAAGGGTTTCCCCACCAAACTTTGAAGTTGTGTTCATACTTCAGGAATGGAAGTCACTGGAGTTTAAAATGTGTAGTTATATGTTCAGTTCTATTGTGATTCGCAGACAGAAGTTGGTTTGTTCAGGTCATCTAGTCAGGTTGAATATTCAGGTGAACATTTATTTTTTCTTTTCTGTCAGTTGAGATGATTCATCAAACATACAAAGTTATCACTTTGAATGTAAATGGGTTAAATAATCCTATAAAAAGAAGTAAAATAGTTGCTAAAATGAAAAGAGAGAAACAGGATATAATTTTTTGGCAAGAAACGCATCTCTCAAATATTGAACATGATAAGCTGAGAAAAATGGGTTTTAAAAACACATATTATTCATCCTTTGAAAGAGGAAATACAAGAGGAGTGGCAATATTAATCCCAAACAGAATAAATTTTATGTTCTCCTCCCAAATTACTGATAAGGAAGGATGTTATGTACTAGTCAAAGGTTTTATTGACCATAAAGAAGTCACTTTATTGAATGTCTATAGGCCGCCTGGAAATAATAAACAGTTGATTAAAAAGGTTTTTGACCTAATATCAGTGGAAACCTCAGGTGTGCTAATATGTGGGGGAGACTGGAATATTCAGTTGTGCCCAACCATGGACTCGTCAAATAAAATAAAAAGGATAGGACCTGAAGCAATATATGTTAAAAAACTGCTCAAAGAATTAGGCATGATTGATATATGGCGAGACCTACACCCTCATGATAAGTATTTTACTTTTTTCTCTCATCCCCATTCTGTGTATTCAAGAATTGATTTTTTTCTCATGTCTAACTTGGATAGACACAGGATTACAGATTGTGACATAGGAACTAGGGACGTCTCCGATCATGCAGGTGTATACCTAACACTACATCTAGATAGCAAACCCAAGGAAACCTTGTGGAGACTTAACACAAACCTTCTGAATGACCCTCAGTGTCAAAAATACATAAAGAAAGAAATCAAAGAGTATATCACTTATAACAATAACGGATCTGTGTCTCCAAGCACGCTTTGGGACGCTGCTAAGGCAGTTATGCGAGGCAAACTTATTATATGGTCTGCTCAGAAGAAAAAGGAAAAAGAAAAAGAAATCAAGGAGCTGACTGAAAAGTTAAAATCTTTAGAGAGTAGACATATGGTAAATAATGACTCTGAGGTCCTACAACAAATATTAAATACAAAACAAACTTTAAATAATATTTATGAGAGTCAGTTAGCAGGAAGGGCTAAATTTATCAAACAAAATTTTTATGAGAATGGTCCAAAATCCAAAAGACTCCTAGCGTGGAGAATACGCAAACAACAGGCAGAAAGATGTATACATAAAGTAAAAGATCCCCAGACTAATAAGACACACCACAAAATGGAAGATATACAAAAAACTTTTGAGACATATTACACCAAATTATATGCTCAACCCAAAGCAGCTGATACAGGAGCTGTATCTCAGTTCCTGACATCCTTAGATTTACCAGCTATAGGAACAGAGCAAAACAAAATAATAACCCGAGAAATGACAGATGAAGAAATAAATAAGGCCATATCAAGATTGAAATCAAACAAAATGCCAGGCGCTGATGGTTATCCGTCAGAATGGTATAAAATGTTTAGGGAAATGCTATTACCAATGCTTAAAGAAAGTTTTAACTATGTCCTTAATGGTGGAGAACCTCCTATGTCATGGAGGCAAGCTGTAATTTCAGTAATCCCTAAGCCTGGTAAAGATAAGACAAACTGTAGTTCTTACAGGCCTATATCTGTTTTAAACATTGATTATAGATTATTCGCATCAATATTAGCCAAACGATTGGAAGATATAATCCCAGACCTCATAGATACAGACCAAACGGGCTTTGTTAAGCACAGACAGACCCAGGACAATGTGAGGCGGGCACTCTACCTTGTTGATCATATAAAAAACAATAATCTTGAATCAGTAATTATCAGCCTCGACGCTGAAAAAGCCTTTGACTCAGTTCGCTGGGAATATTTATATTTAACTCTTAAAAAATTTGGCTTCAATGATCAAATAATTGGATGTTTGAGATCTCTCTACTGCCTTCCCTCAGCCAGAATTAAGATAAATGGAAACCTGTCTCAAACAATTCTCCTTGAAAGGGGATGTAGACAGGGATGCCCCCTTAGCCCCACACTTTTTGCCTTGTTTATTGAGCCATTAGCACAGGCAATCAGAGAAACCAATGATATAGTAGGTGTACAGATTGGCGATACACAACATAAAATTTGTTTATATGCAGATGATATTCTTTTGACTCTTATTAACCCAAATGTAAGCTTGCCCAAATTAATATCCCTTCTCCAAGAATTCGGATCATACTCTGGATATAAACTGAATTTAAATAAAACTCAAACTATCACCTTTAATTATAAACCACAAGATAACATTAATAGGATATGTAATTTTAAATGGAAAGATAACATGATCAAATACCTAGGGGTTCAAATACCGAAAGACCTCTCAACCATCTATGATTGTAACTACATCCCCATAACCGCCAGTATCAAAGCAGATTTAAACCGTTGGTCATTATTACCCATGAGCATGTACAATCGAATAGATGCAGTGAAAATGAGTATATTACCAAAGCTGCTTTTTCTTTTTCAATCACTCCCTATTGAAATCCCCTCTAAACAATTCAATAATTGGAATAAAATGATATCCACCTTCATCTGGGGGAAACAAAAACCCAGGATTAGGTTCCAGACACTACAGCTTCCTAAAGATAGAGGTGGCAGAGCTTTGCCCTGTCTGGAGGATTATTATAAGGCAGCACAACTGCGGTCTTTAGTGTATTGGTGTGACCTCAAATACGAAGCTAAATGGAAAGACCTAGAACAAAATCAGATTGAAATACCTCTCCAAGCTCTTCTGGGGGAAAGAACACTACAAAAAAAATACTTAGAAAAGTTGAACACATGGACCACGGTCCCATTAAACATTTGGTATAAACAACTTAAAAATGAGAAATTTGAAAGAAATGCACGGATACTACGATGGATTGCATATGACCAAGAATTTACTCCAGCAAAGTTGGATAACAGATTTAAACACTGGATAACTAAGGGCGTCACCTCCTATTGTATGATATCTGATAAATACCTAGACTCCTTTCAGCAGTTCAAAGAAACCTTTTATTTGGAGAAACAGGATTTTTTTAGATATCTTCAACTGAGAAATTATTTTGATAAGAATATTAAAACTACCGGAGAGGTGGGCATGGCTCTGATAAAGATATTTATCGAGGCATATAAGGGTAGTAACAATAAGAAAATAATCTCCAGGATTTATTCATCACTGCGATCGGAGAGAGGTCTCTCCACAACATACATTAAATCCAGATGGGAAAAGGAAACCAAAATAGAACTAACCAATGATGAATGGTTAAATATCTGTAAAACACAGTCTGTAACTACTAGTTCTGATCTTTGGAGGGAGTTTGCCTGGAAAAATACTGTAAGGTTCTTTATAACACCCAAAATAAAAAAATCACAAACCAAAAATCCTGAACATAGTCAATGTTGGAGAAAATGCGGTAACATGTCCGCAGGTCACTTTCATATTTTCTGGGAATGTCCTGCAGTAGCTCCGTTCTGGGCAGATGTGATGACAGAAATTAGATCAATTACTGGCCTAAAGATTACCTTCAGTTTTAGCACCATATACCTGGGTAACTTGCCAGCAGGACTGGAAAAACATGACCAATATTTGCTGCAAATATTACTGGTGAGCTGTAAAAAATCTATAACCAGGAAATGGCTAAGTAAAGAGCCCCCAACAGTAGCAGAATGGATTGAAATAGTTAAAGAAATTCATACTATGGAAAAAATTACCCTCTCTCTAAGATGTGCTGTTCAAAAATATGAGAAATGTTGGAAGAAATGGAAGCAGTATATGGACCTTTTATAGACTCTCTTCTACTTACAATGCTGTATTGTGATCCCCTTTTTTTTGTAACTTTATTATTTAATATTACTTTTACTATATTGTGGTTGTAACTTATGTTTGAGCTGGTAACATGTAACCCATTTATTTTACTGTATTTTGTTTACTTGAATTACCTTTTACAGTTCACCACATGTGGAACCTGAATCTCAAATTTCTTCACCCGACCCCTGATGACCCTGTCTGTTGTCAGTTGTGTTATACTTGTTCTGTTTGTACTGTTTACTAAAACAAAATAATAATAAAAAAGAAAATGTAAAAAAAAAAAAAAAATTTAACTGCATTTTATTGCTAATGCTCTGTGGTTTTACTAGAAAAAAAGGACATTTCAGTGATATATTTTTATATGGTGATACTATTAATACTACTTACACTACTCAAATGAATTTATCAAAAAAGTTTTGATTTTGCCAATATTCTTTTTATGGCTGGTCTACCATTTGTGTGTTTGCTAACAAATACCATACGTACATCCTGGTGAGATAGCATTCACTTGAGTGAAAACATGTCATGTCAGGACAGTTAGGTCTAAAATAACACTTATGGCTCATTTAAATAAACATTCTGAGAATCAATAATTAGTTTTATTAGCATCTTTCATTATTTTGGAAAAAATATTTTTAACAAAATGTAGTATCAGTACCAACAGTCCATGTTTATGAAAATATCACTTACCCCAGAAAAAAATCAAAAATCAAAAAGTAGGCTAATGCACCACAGGTTTAGAACATTTATTGAATCACATGTGGGTTTAAATGCATGATTGCTTCTTTACTTTTTCAAGTTTGCTTTCAAACATATTTTGCTTGCAAATCTTAATGGTCTTAATTTACCAACAAAAGGTGATCTTATTTAATACAATCCATATAACATATTTTCAAATCTTAATATGCATTTTAATTCATTTTTATTTTATTTTATTTATTTGACAGAAAAATTACAAATACAGTCAGACAAGAGTATATATATGTGATTATTTTTGGTGCTGTAGCTATATGTCTAATTGTGCTGAATTGAGTCATATGGAGGGATGTTTTCAGTGTTCTGTTCACCTCCTTTACTGATGTAAATGAGGTGATAAAACATCAGAAACACTTAATATAATTCAATTCAGTACAACTTCACAACTAAATACAGCCTCCAACATGGTCAGTTAAGACAATATCTTGCTGACATAATGTCAGCAAAATGGCAATAAAGGTTTTTTGTTTTTTGTTTTTTTTTTAAGATGAGCTTTTAAGAGCACATCATAGCGAGTTTTATTGAATGTAAACTTTCACTACAGAAAGTTGGGGGTATTTCTTCAGCATACAATTAGCTTTTTGCTAGTCTTGCAAGACAACCTTTACAAAAACATTACAAATTTGTACATTTCTATTTTCAATCACCACTAAGAACTGAACCATGATGATGTTCCAAATCTTTTATTGAATGTGCTCGCTCCAAAGCTGTGCTGTTTACTCCTCAGGTCTTTGCATGATCACAGGTCCAACAGTGGCCACAACTTTTGGCTCAGCTCCCTTCTGGTCTGCAGCTACGACATCTCTCTCTACAGAAACAACATGAATACATGGTCAGATTTAAGAGCTTATTGCTACTGAATTCTACAGATTATGAATTCATCTCTTACTTTTCCTATAGCATGATGGTTCACAGCTGTGGCCAAATGCAGCAGAGCAAACAGCGGTACTGCAGTGAATGTACACCTGAACAGGGAATAAGCAGAGTAGTCTGTGAGACAAAAATATCTTGTTGCAGCAGTTTCATATCAATGGATCTATTCATTACCTGTTCCTTCAGAGGATTCATTGAATTTGAGTCTACAAAAGTAAACATTTTGAAAATGAAACGCCTGTAGTGGCTTGGGAAGTCCAGACCAGAGGAGGACCCGACTGGAACCAGTGAGGACAAGTAGTTGTCAGCTCTATATGGACACCTGGATGGAAGCAAAGAAAATGAAATAAAACCAATAATCAAGCCAGTTTTTAAAGTGTAGCCTACTGGTACATAAACAGGGCAGATATCATCGGCTGATATAAGCTTATTAGCAAGATTTTATTACAGTATATGTTGGCCAAAAAGAAGTGAAGCTACTTAGCAGAGTTTCAGGAGCAGGACCACACCTCAACCACGCCTCTTCCTGTGTAAGTACCCTCCTAATCCTCTCCTCCTCTTTCGTTCTCGTATTCTGCACGAGCACGTACCGTGTAGACGCCATCGAACTTTACCTCCGACTGTAGTGTATGGAACTATTTCCTCTAGCGTAGTAATACGCTTCCTCTTTAATATAGCAGTACACCTGATAGGTAATAGGCACTGATACGTGTAAACTTTCTGAAACTGCAAGTCCACGAGTAAAGCTGTGTTGAACTGGAGCTCCTTGTGTCTGTCTGATAAATCTTTGAAGTTGTGGGAGAAAGACAAAACACCGACCAACTTACCAACTCATTCATTGAATCAACTACTCACCCCATCCAAAGCATGGACTCCATCTCCTTGACCCCGTCGGATGATGATCTGTTTGGACACTGGGAAGATCATCTTCCGTTTCCGTCAGGCTACGCCAGTATACTCAGTATCCGAAACCGAACAGGTCTCCATCCCTTCACTACCGGAGACGCCAACCTCCGCAATTCAAACACCACCCAGCAAGCGAGTGACACAAGAAGGCTTCCATACCATCTCATCTGTTGTCCATATTCCGCCTGGTTTCTTTTCTGCTCTCCATTCAAAATTATAGTTCAGCCGATGTCTCCTCTACATCTCCTAGTCCACCTCACCCAACGGAAAAAAGAGGATGAGGACGCCCGCAAGTGGCGCTCCACCGCCACGGTTCTCCAACTCTGTCTCCCCAGAGAAAAGCAACAGCCTACCAACACCATCCCGACTCCGCCGGCCCCACAACTCGCCGCCATTTGCAGCGTCACCACGCTCCAACCAGATCACCCAACTGCCAAACGGCTTCAAAAATATCTGACTGGACCGTAGCCACCCTTCAAAGAGCCCTTAAGGACAGAGGAATTCCATTTCACAGAACAGACAATAAAGCAAAACCTTTCAACCCCTTAATGTCAGCATCCCACAGCCGCCCCATCTACGCACCGCAACGCAAGCACCTCCCTTAAAGGGCCAGCTTGCCACCAACTATTTCCTCAAAAACAGCAGAAAGAGCCGCAAAGAAAACAGGGATGGTCTCTTCCAAGCAAAAAACAGGACAGCAGAAAGGCAGTCTCTCCTCAACACTCCAATCAACCACAGCAGCCAGCTTCACCCAGGGCTTCCAGCACCAGAGCATCAGCAACAATCCTTCCATTCACACCAGACCTCACCTCGGGACCATGACACCAGGATGTCAGCGCCCTCAACCTTTTTTCCACACCAAGAAGAGCAGCTCGCTGGGATGCCAGTGCCTCCTAGTGCTCTACCACAACACCCACAGAAGTTCTCTTTCGCCGGGGCTTCTGGCACCGGGATGCCAGCGCCCTCTAGTGCTCTACCACAACAACCTCAGCAGTTCACTTTCGCTGAGCTTCTGGCACTGGGATGCCAATGCCTCCTAGTGCTTTACCACAACACCCGAAGCAGTTCAATTTTGACAGGGCATCTGGCACCAGGATGCCAGCGCCCCCTAGTGCTCCACCACAACAACCACAGCAGTTCACTTTCGCCGGGCCTTCTGGCACCGGGATGTCAGTACCTCCTACTGTCCACCCACAACAACCGCAGCAGCCGGCCTTAACCGAGGCTCTTGCCACTGCCCCTCAGCACATTTCAGCTGGGGTCATCCCAATGAGATGCCACCCACCCCCTCCCCCATCCATCGCACCGCATAGTTCTTTCCCTGGATTTCTCCGGCATCTCTTCTCAACCTTTTCCATCACAGCGTTCATCACTGGCCTTCACCCTGGCCACAGCTAATCCTCCTATCCGCCACACGAACTCTCTCATCTACCGTCCATCTCCGGTTCCCTCCAATCTATGTAAACAGATTCTCGACGGTAATTACATAGACCTAGCACTCCTTCTCATGCCTTCTCTTCACCAGCCTCCAGCAGGCAGATTTCTTGAAGGCCACAAGTAGCCCTCCCAACAGAGGGGGAGGTCAACTACAAGATCCAGAGAATTCACACCCACAGAATTCGCATACGCTTTCTCCCTCTATAGAGATGTTCTGTGTTCCTCTTACCCTGGCCATTGTCAGGAAATGGACGATTACTTAGCCATCATTCTTAATCTGGCTCTCCGCTTTGGCAGCAATGGTTTTTACCAATACCATATTCACTTTGCTTCAGAAACAGCAGCCCATCTCCAACAATTCAACGAGGACACCTACTGGGGCAGTCTTGACAATGAAATTTACCACCGCATCTTCGCTGCTCGCGCAGCCTTGCCTTGCTCCCCTTGCGGAGCTCCCTCACATCCAGCCTCTTCTTGCTCCATTCCCGCCCATGCCAAGCCTCGCCCACCATCAGCAAGAATTACATCCTTCTCTCACTTGTCAGTGGCAGCCCCTCCAGCTTTTATACTCCCTAAGCCAATATCAACCTCTACCACCATCCAACCTACAACGAGTGGCATAGATAAAAAAGGCAGGCCCATTATGCACCATGGTGGTTGAGCCATCTGCAATAATTTAAATGATGCAGGCTGCAACATGTCTCAGTGTCGTTTCCTACACGTCACCTG
>JAPXVT010000028.1:36107222-36118292 GCA_029823135.1 Acanthurus reversus
AAACACTGGGAGGGCACAATGGTTTTTTGCCTAGAGCGGCAGAAGAGCACTCACCTGCCCTGTAAAGCTAAAGCTAACAGCATGATAATCGTTGGTAGTGGGAGGTACTTAGAGCAAATATCGGACAATATGCAGATATAACTCACCTCTAACGGAGAAGGATTAAAGAGCAGGTTAGAGAGAGTCTGTAGCTCAGTTTGGCATTTCCTGACATGCTTGAGAGGTCTGCGCTTGGGTCCTTCACCTGTATTCTTGTTACTCAGCCTGCACCAGCCCTGACAGAAGTAGCTGTGTTTTTTCATTTATTTCTTTTTCTACTCATGAGATGAGGCACTTGTCTTTTAACCCACATGTTATCCTCACAAACTAATTTTGGAAAGGGCTGAAGGTTGCAATTGTAGGTCACTATTTCCTGTGAGTACAGTACATATTTTCACAAGCAAAAAATGGCCTAATCTTCTTTTTCAGCTTATGCTCTTAAGAGTTTGACTACAGTTTGTGTGACACTAATTTCCCACAGGGATCAATAAAATATTTCTGATTCTGATCTTCTTGATAAACAAAATATCAAGATATTTGTCACTCAGATATTAACAAGGCATTGTCTTTTTACTACTATAAATCTACAGTCACTAAAACATCAGGTGAACTAATATTTGAGGCAAAGTGTTTTATCTAGGCCCTGTTTAACATGCCAGTTACTTGTTAACTGCTGTGTTTTTGGCTGGTCCTGGAGGGGGGACCAGCCCAACACACATCATCACTGAGCATAGTTTACTGAGCATAGTGTGTCCGGTCTTTGCGGAGCTCCTCGGGTTTGCTCAACAATTCGCAAGTCCCTCTGGAGCTGTTTGTGGACGGTTATGACTGTGTAAAATGCTACATTCTCAATCAAATTGCTGTTAGCACGTCCCTAGCATTCGCTCGTAGGCCGCTCTGTTTGTCAATGCTGGGCACAGGCAGGACTAAGAAGCTCGCGTTTGTGTGCCTTCACTTTGTCGTGGACTGTTTTGACTGTGTAAAACACTACAATCTCAGCTTGCTGTTAGCCAGTGCTAGCATTAGCTCGTAGGACACAAACTCACTTGCAACTAACTTGACTATACCTATTACTATCCATAAATTTGCACACTGACCCGACACAGTCACCTGTAGCTACAGAAATTATTAGTGTCTGAGCACCCTATATTATTCATCCTATTGTCTCTTGATTGACTTACTAAGACTACCGCATAACAACTACTAATATCCAAACATGCTCATGTTACACATTACCTCTATCACTAAAACACATTGGCTGCCAAAAAGAAAAAAAAAAAGAAGAAAAAAAAAATGCATTCACCAAACAGGACCAGCCATATACCAGTCTTGTTTTTTGTCTATCCTTTTTTAAAAATCTTTCCTCTCTTTCCTGACTTTTGCCTATATGACTGTGTTTTTCTTTATCTTTTCTCCTTTCTGTTAGAGACAGCCACCGAGTTGCATTTGTTGTGGAAACTGCCCTGGACACAACATCAGCGCGCTGCAGTTGCCTAGAGATGTGAATTTCTTCACCAACCAACTCGCTGTGCCCACCATGGAATTTGCCTTCGAGTAGACCCAAGCAGAGGAGGTAAACTCAAACCAAAACAACAGAGTTGTTTACTTCTAATGCTTTCATTTTGCCTACTGATACTCCTCCATTTTTAGACAACCCTCCCATTGCCCTATTTGAATATTATGCTAAGATGATAACTGCAGAGCAGAAGAGCTACACTAATACACACAAGATACAGTCACGCCTTGTTTCTCAGTTTATGACAGAAAGCTGGGAGCAGTTTTAATTGGATAAACTTCTGAGTTTGCCACAAGACATAACTTGTTTACTACTAGCTCTTAATTCGAGGTAAAACCTTTCATGGTTTTGCACACATAAAGAACCTGCCAGTGGTCTATGTGTATCATGTGTTAAAGAAAACTGTCGTCTTTAAAGGGAAAGACATCTTCATTTTTTTATGGCAGCAATTTGTAAAGTTCTGACACATTGGGGACGTGACAACAACCATCTGCAGACTGTAACACTAATATTATTAATGTAAAAGAATAAAATATTTCGATATCATTAACAGACCCAGCTCGACACACTGTAGAATGGATTATGTCTCCCCTTTTACCTACTTTTTAAAAATGCAGTATCTATGTTTGTTGTACTGTGATTGGGTAGAGACAGAGATTAAGTACCAGCTAAATAGGCACACTCAACTTCTGGTGAGGACAACAACTTTGTGCTTAATTAGTTCAAGAGATCTTCATGATGTTTATCTACCGGCAAGGCATCTTCACAACCTGAAAATAATAGGAAGTGGGGGTGATATTCACAACACTGACATTTTTTGTTTTGTAATTTGTTTGTTGTTTGAGAAATTGAATTTAAAAACAGCCTTATGCATAGCTATGCCTCACTCTGCCAGGGTATGTTTGCAATGCAATCCAATTTCCCGTACTTCTTGTATTGCGCAAAGGTGATGGGCAGAAATGTAACATAGGTCCTACAAAAATAAAATCTGCGCCTCAGCCGAAGAACACAGCCAAACCGATTCCTATCAGAACAGGAGATGAATGATCAAAATCAGAGGAATAAGCTCTGTTATAATAATAATAATAATAATAATAATAATAATAATAATGATGATGATGATGATGATAACACTGATAACAACAACAACAATAATAATAGATCTCTTCTTTTTTCCAGGCATATTGACACAAACCACAAGCTAAATCCATGGGGATTTGTATTTCACGGAGGAATTGATGGCTATAGTCGCTGCATTACCTACCTGAGATGCTGCACAGACAACAGAGCATCAACTGCCTTGCAACTTTTCCAGGGTGCTGTTAATCATTTTGGACTGCCACATCATGTCAGGGGTGATGCTGGTAGGGAGAATATTGATATTGCAAGGTTTATGATAGAGAATAGAGGGACAAACAGGGGAAGTTTTTTGGTTGGACAAAGTGTTCATAATCAAAGAATTGAAAGATTGTGGGGGGAACTAAACAGGGTGGTGTCAGCATATTTTAAAGACCTTTTCCTCTTCATGGAAAATGTTGCAATTCTGGATAGCACTGACCCAGTTCACATTATGGCTCTTCACCATGTTTACCTACCAAGAATAAATAGATCTGTAGAGGAATTTGTTAGTCAGTGGAACCACCACAGCTTGAGAACAATGGAAAGTAACTCCCCACTACAACTATGGACAGTTGGAATGCTCTTGCTTCCTGAAGATCAAAGACTACCCTATCATGTACTCGTGCAACAACAACAAGCTTATGACCAGCACCAGTGGAATGCTGAGTTGGGCCAAATTAATCCTTTGAATGATGATGGAAATCATGGGATACAACTTTTTTTGTCAGCATGTCACCTGCTTCAAATTAATAATTAGTAAGATAAGTAATTAATGATGTTGGAGCTCATAATATAGAGGTGGTGACAGTTAACTATAATAATGTTGTGAAAATAACAGAACCCAGTGTCATTTTGTACAGGAATCAATTTGAAAATATGATTTTGATGTTTAATCATTATTTTTTGCCAACTCACTTAAAGCTTGTGTTTCAGGTTGCAATGACTATGGCACCCCATGTGGACAAAACTGTACCCCTTACGTCTTGCAGAACTTGACATGTACATGTGTTTGCAGAGTTTTCTGATGATAAAATCTCATCCTGCTGTCATTAATTAGTTAATAATATCACTCACTGTAAATCTTTGCAGATTCCACAGCTGTTTCTTCATCTCCCTTCATCTGACATCTACCCCAAAACAGTGGTTACAGAAATTAAAATTGACAATATAGAAATTAACAGTCTTGTCACTTATGATCTGGTTTGCTTTGTGGGTTGCATTTATGCAACAATATTCATTTAAGTTTGCTTCATATCCATAGAAAACTCATGGGAGCTTTAAGTGGACAATATTGTTCTAAAGGTCCTACAAAAAATGATGTACACAAGCTTAAAAATCACTTAATTCATGAGAGGTTACTGCTTTTACTACTGTAAAAAAGAGAAATGTAGGTTATATTGCCAATACTAGTACTAATGTACTAATTTATCTCATGATGAAAAATAAAACTGTATTTTTTACATTATTAAATAAAGAAACCCAATCTATTTGAACAACCTGTTTATTATAAATCACATGTACAGTTGTTTTGCGACATCAAGAACCACAAAGTCTTACTGTTATGGATTAAGTGACAAGTTGGAGCAATCCAGAAGATGTTATAGAGACAAGACCCTTGAGAATACTCTTGACTTTGACTTTTAACTTAGCAAGACAATTGTTTATGTAACAGAACATGAACAAGATTAGTTTAACCAAAAGCACATTTGTTATTGGAACATAACAATGTATTATCATGTAACATTTTTATCCTTTATGAGAACTAAATCATTTTTGCGCACAACCAAATCAATTTTTTAGCAGGGCCAGCCATACCATAGCAAACAGTGCCTCCCATGTATTATTTTACAAAAAGGATTTCATTAACATTAAATTATAAACATCTTACAACATTCAAATGTAAACAGCTATGAACGGTTTAATGTATATTTCTCAGGAGACTGAACTGAACTGAGATGGATGAAGCTTCTGAAAAGTGATGGCTGTGAAGCTGTCACTTCAACTTGCGTTCTCTCTAATGGTTGTACAATAAAAAAATTTTAGTGTTATTAAGTACAACACCATATCCAATTGTGAAATAATGGTCCAGTTATGAATCAGGAAAATGATAAAGCTGCTTCTCGGCTTCTCAGTCTGAGACTTCTGATTTCCTCACTTTGGTAACTAATGTGTGTCAATATATGTCATAGTGGCTTCATCCATCTGAAAGGTACAAACTCTAATAACTCTTAAAGTCTCTATTGTAGAAAATGCTGCGTTTATGTGTGAGGGAATTACAACATGAACAGGGCTTAAAACATCCTCATCATAACTCAAGCTCTAGCAACCTCTACAGTACCTTATGCTCTTCCAAATCCTGGTGAATTGCGAATGGCAAAATCCATGTCATGTTTGAAAGCAGTGTATGATGCATGTAATGGTATGCGAAGAATGTTGTCGCATGTATTGGCCACTGGAAATCTGGAATGGTTAATGAACTCGAGGCTTGGCTTTGGAGAAAAACCCAGAGCTGGAATGCTGTCACATCCTGTGAAGAAAACAAGAATATCCTCCAGAGAGATACCTGTTTCAACTGTAAAATATAAAAAGACAGAAAACACAATTAGTTTAACTACATCTATTGGCATTTGAAAATAATAATTCATTATGCCAGTGGAGTCAAACAAACATGATAGCTAAATTTCCTTAAACCAGTACTATTTTTAATTTATTGAAATTACACTAATTTGAAGGAGTTTCTTAATGTTACTGACGAAACTACCAATGTGGTGAATATAAAGAAGCTCCTAAGAAAGCACAAAAAAGTACTTAGTGAATAATATGATAAATTCCAGTCTGATGGTTGCGTAGATAGACTCAACAGCCATAAAAACCAAGATATGGTCGTAGATGTTAAGATGCTTGTTGTTAGAATTGCATGTAATAAATGCAACTTAAATGTCGACATGATTTTAATATATTAAAGGCACAAACTAGAATGTCACTCAGCAGAGTGCAGAGCTCCATCAAGCCTCAGAGGCGAACTCCTTTAACAGATCTAGATCTGCACCAAAATCTGGCATGTTCATTTGGATATTCTTCTACACCATGAAAGATGTAGCTGTTGATGATAGTGAGCTGATGATGTAATCCTGAAACCCTAAAATCTCAACAACACAATAGTAGTGTCAGATTTGTAGCTTTATTTGATACCATGTAGCAGCTGGGGAAAAAAAAAAACCCGCTAATGAAACAGATTGAAGTGGGCTAGATCCTGATATTTATATTGGACCACACCATATGGATACCAATACCAGATTCCAGAAAAATCAAGATCAAGATCAATGCATTATTCCCAGTGAAAATATGAAAATGTTGAATGAGTGTTTTCCAGGCGCATAACCCATGCTTCTACTAAATTTCATTAAAAAAAATGTCAGTGGCTTTTAAATTATCCTGCTAACAATCAAACAGATGCACCTGACAACATAACCTTCTCAGTGGAGATAATAAACAGTTACATAGTAATTGATACAGCTCAGAACTATTTTGAGAATGATTACTTAAATTCTAAAAGCAAAGCTTACCTTCAGCATCCTGAAGATAGTCTTGCCAGAAAGCCAGGGTCCGGCACTCTTCTTGGAATGCGTTACTTCCTCTTTCGGAGTGAAGGATCTGGAAGAGACCCTCCATATCAGTCGCTGTTAAAGCTTTTCCAGCATTGACGAAAAGGCACTTCATCTGTAGAGGGTATCTCTGGAGTGCATCTAGGACACCTAGAGATGTTAAGCCATCTCTCAACCTAGTAAAAAAGAAACAGATTTTTACTTTTTTAAATTTAGAGGTTCCACAATTCCAGACAAAAAACACAAATTCACTTGCAGTAATGTTAAAAGAAGTCAAAATCCATTTTTTTAACATTTCATATGCTATAATTTCTATGTTATTAAGCTAAACTATTTGTTTGCACCTGCTTTGTTATCTTATCTTTGATATCATTTTAAGACCATGAAACTAGCCTTTCTCCTTCCGCTCAGGTATAACTACAGTATGTGCTAAGACATAAACATACCTTTCAAAAGGTGCACGGGTCCGCTGGAGGACGTACCAGTGAGCCAAGTCCAAAGCAGTGTTTTCTTTGTTTTCCAATGTTATGCGAACATTGTGGCCAGCCATGCTAATCAGGCTGGCTGCCTGTGTAACTGCATCTTGGAGTTGTAAATCAGTCTCAGCTTGTAAGATCTGAAAATATGAAAAAATATTTTGAGGATATAATGCATTCATCTATCTTTATTTTAACATATAACCAAATGTACTGATATTAAACTGTAGATAAGGGGCACAACCTGTGTGTGTGGAACAGGCTCAGTTGATGTACAGTATGTCCATCTTTCTAAAGTGTCCTCTAAATATCAGAAACACACTGCATCACAGACTTTAGACCAGGTTTAATTGGTACAGTTGTTTTCTTCATCCTTAGGATAGGAATGCACTAGCTCTGCTCCTGACCATTCCTAAGTTTTAATATACACACACATACTCAGGTGCTAACGGGAGTGCAAATTCATTTGCTTTTAAAATAATGTGAGCGCTCGGTGTGAAAATACAACTGCATCAGGTGGAAAATAGGAAAGAAACCTGTGTGGCACACCATAGGGTACCAAATTTTAATGAGTGCATTAAAAGTTAATCCCAAGTTCCTAGAAAAATAAAATAATAGATATATAGAATATTAAATAAAATTAAATTAAAAATATACTCACACTCTGCACCTGTAACCTTGTTTCTTCACTTTTAATGTCCTCAGTTTTGACCTTTACATTATCTGGACCCTTTTGAAGACACTCATACAAGACCTCAGACAGGAAACATGGACTCTGTCCCCCATGGGCAATTGACATTGCCATGATCTGGCCAGCATAGAAGTATCCATTTTCTTTCATTGCTGTTATGAAATGAGACATCACAGGTCAAATATTTATGTAACATAGCAACCTAACTATTAGATACAATGCCCTAAAACATTTAGGTTTCAGCATAATCTTTTTTTTTAGTTACAATGTCTTGATCCATAAGTAAGAAGAGAGAGAAGCAATAGCAACAGCAATATGAAATACTTAAACCACAAGTACCTTTGGAGTTGCATGTGAGAAACTTGGCACTGGTTAGACCCTCAAAGATGCCAACATTGTCCTTTACTTCCTGTAAGCAGAGTCGGAAAAACTCCCGGGTAGGTCCTCCATTGTCCACAGCACCCTCAGATATTCCATAGTCATCAGTAAACTTGACATCGATCTTCTTCTCTGGTGAAAAATTGGATCTGCCCATGGCCCTGGATGCTCCATCCTAGACATTTCTTCTTGTAATATTGAAGCGTACAGTGTTGTCATCATTTACCCGAGAAGCAATTTGCTCCACTACTCTCTCTAAAGTCATCTTTAAGTCACTGAAACAAACAAACAAACAAACAGACAGACAGACAGACAGTCACTGCATGCTCTTGTGGTAACAACCTGTACCCTACAGCATACCCTCCCTTACTTCTCTCAGGACTAATAACAGGACCATAATTTACAAAATGATTTTAAGTGATTTACTAAGCATGAGACCATGAACTAATCAGGAAAGTGTAAGTGAGGTCAAACAAAAATAATTTTAGGGCTGCTTTAGATCTCTGTAAAATCTGACTTTTAATAAAGCAGAGACATCTTCCTCCGCCGGCAATTATAAAGAATGCAGGTATACTGAAACAACATTTTGCTTTCATTTTTCAGTCCTGGAGCCCAGGGTCATCATTTATATAAAGCAGATAGGATTTATGAGTGGTTAACCCTTATAGGCAGATGTTGAGGTGGGAAAGAGTTAGAATGGCTTGCAGCAGCACAGGGCAGTATTTTGCTTATTCATGTCGGGGAGAGGGGGGAGTTGGTGCCGACCTGGAAGTCAATTCAGTTCTGAGTTGACATCTGGCTCTGGCCTTCTCTCCTGTCTGCACATTTTCCAGTTGGTTAGAGCATCTTCGCCCCAATCACAGCCGTTTATTTGACTAGGAGGCGGCTTTATATGGTGACAGCTGTGCATGTGAGGTACGCGCACGGCTCGTGCTCAGCAACCACATTAAAATTAGGATAGCAACACCAGGCTACGACAGCACTCATTCACAGACATGATCGCTCTCTCCCCTCTGCATGCTGTGGCGCTATGTCACACGGAGCTACACTGCACTGGTTGGTTGTTGGTTGTTGTTCTATCCAATCATGTACAGAGCCAGTTCTTTGTGCAGGAGGTTTGAACACCCCCCTTGGAAAACAAAAATGAATACACCAAGGCCAGACTAATCTCATTCTGAATGTGGTTAGTATGGCAGCACCAGGCTAGGTGGGAGTAGTATAACATTTAAATCGAAGTTGTGTTTGGTCTATGGAGTGAAAAGAAAAAAGACATATGGATGTGTGGAGCTTTACAGCAATGCTCCATTCTATATGATATCTTCTATAGGGCTGCACAATATATTCTGCATAATACTGGTATTGGCAGATAGGGCACCACCCTGCAAACCACTTGTTAACAGTAACTAGGAGAATTCATCTTAAGTATAACCTCCATAAGAAAAGAGGCAATCTCCAAGAGGACAGTATCCTACTAACCTCTCACTTGCACTAGAATCCAAAGACCTTGAAATGGCTTCCTGGAGATCAGGATCATCAGAGAGGTATTCATCCTCAAACAGGCCAAGGTATGTACTACAAAAAATGACAGCAACACTTTAAAAGAGACAGAGTTAATGTACAAATATAAAATATTGATGCAACTGCATTATCACTAACAACTTCCTTCATGTTTAATAACTTCAGTATTCATGAATAACAAGTACATTATTTTACTGTGTAAATATTAAGGACATAATCATCTAGTATCAAGTTAGACTACTGTAATACAAAATCATACAGTAAATAAGGCTCACTTTTATACAACCTGAACCATGTGAAGAAACATAAAAGACAAACCTGTAGCATGTCCTGGATACGCTATTACCAGATGCCCTGGGATAGGTAGGACCATGGGACCGGATAAAGGTGGTGTCACCACTGACAGAGGGACCAACCAACGAGCCACGGATTTTGTCACTGGCAATGGCTGATGTTGCACTGGACATCATCACACTCTCATCAATAGTTAAAGCAGTGGCCTTAGTGGACATTTCACTGTCACTAGAGATGGAAGGTGCAACACACCAGATGACCTCATCACAATCAGAAAAGGAGGAGGTAATATTGGAGAGAGACTGGGCCTCAACAGTGGGAAAGGTTGAGACAATTTCTTTGGAAATGTCCAGTGCACTTCCAATCCCTGTGAGAACATGGAAAAACAATAGATTAATATTAAACAATGACATTATATGATAGCATCAGAAATTGGGGTGTGTACAGTGCATATTATGTTCTAGAATAACATATACAGTATATACTGTATACATATATACGCTATTTTTTTCCTTTACAAAATATGGAAATAAATGTAAAATAAATATTATAAAGACTCAACTAAATTGTGTAATCACAAAAACACAAGACTTACATAACTTGGAGTTGTAGAGCACATGTAGATAAGAACATTTACCAGATTTGTCAGTGTCCACTTTGTCTGCACAGCTGTTTGTATGGCAGCTCTCACCATCAGAAAGTAACTGTCAATTGAAGCAGATAAATACAAAATATTTTATGGATTTATTGCAACAATTGCAACTGTAAAGCAATGTAAGAAACAGATATAAAACTTTTATATTATGTCAGAACATAGCACACAAAACAGTGTCTGAAGACATCAGTGTAAAATCTAGTACTGCCTTTGTCAATGTCATACATCCATTTTATTTCTTCATACTTACAGTTACTTCGTCCTCTTTGTCCTCACTTAAAATGACTCTGTCAGGTCTGACATAAATGGACTTCTGGTGAAACAGTTTTTTCACAAGGCCTCCACTCAAAGTTTGTGTTGGGCTAAGAGATGGCTCGACTAGTTTAGAGTGGCACGAGAGCAAGATTTGTAGCCTGAGGGAAAGAAAAGTAAACACAATTACTGCACAACACACAAAGTAAACTTTTCAAAGTATATTACAGCCTATTGTTATTTAAATACAAGTAACAAGTAAGCCACTTTGACAAAACAGATTAAAAGCTTACCTGCATCCCTCCACAATTGGCTGAAATGCTGTTCTTATTGCCTGAAGGACTTTGTTGGCGTCCCAGTCACAGCCAAATTCTAGAGCAGATTTCACATGACCATTTTCAAAAAGCCAAGCTTTGCTTGCACGCCTTGGCACATGTGTAGTTGTATGATCTGGCAGGAGAATCACTTCTTTGGTGAAATGCAGAGCCACAGGACGTGTACTCCTTAACTGTGGCTGAAACCTGTCA
>JAPXVT010000028.1:36409988-36420082 GCA_029823135.1 Acanthurus reversus
GCAGAAATTTGTTTTTTTGCACATTAAGCCTTATAATACGGATATTTATGATCATATACGATGTTCTACAGCATTATTATGACAGCTGGCACAGTCCTGAGAGCTGGAGCTTGTTGCTGACGTCACCGTCAGTTAAAAACAACAGAGGAGCATGTGCACTCAGACAATCTGTCTAAAAGTACGATAAATTCTTGTTTTAAAAAACGTGAAACCAACTCAATGTTTGGTGGTGTCCTCTTGTGTACTGACACTAAACCACAAAGCTAAACACGGGTACACGGCCTGGAAACAGCTGTTTGTTTCATGAGGCAGCAGAAAGAGACGCTATATATCTGTGTTTAGCTTCATGTTTTAGTGTCGGTACATGAGAGGACACAACTAAACAATCGTCATGTTTCATGTCTTTTAAAATGACTGTTTACTGTATTTTTTGACTCATTGTCTGAGTGCACATGCTCCTCTGTTGTTTTCAGCTCGCGGTGATGGAAGCAACGAGCTCCAGCTCTCAGCTCTCTGCACCGTTTGTCAAAATTATAATGTGGAACATTATATATGATTGTAAATATCCCTATTATAAGATTTAATGTGCAAAAAACAAACTTCTTCTTTAAGTAACACAAGCACTCAGACAGGTTGAAAACAAACATTATCTGAACTGTTGTTTTTGGCGGTTAAACGTAGCGTGCATGGAATGTGACCAATAATCTTGCATGAATTGGGCGTGAGTAACAGTTTTGGTCGTACTTGTAACCATTCACCTTGTTTTCTCTCCCAAATTCATTTGACTAATCTTTGGATTTTCCCACATTCGAACTTCTGCGAGTGGTCGTCATAGCTTAGCAGTGTGGCGTCACGTAAAACCAAGGTTATGAGTGCAGTGACTTGTGTGAGATGAGATCAAGAGAAGCTGAGGTTGCACACTGACGTGGTAAATTTGAAACAAGTTATCAGATGGGAACAAATGACCACAATGCTGCGGTGGAGCTCCGTGATGGGTATTGTGAGGTTTGGCACTTCCTCCTCTTCACCAAGTTCTCACAGTCATGTGGGCACGTTGACCCATCCATACCCTCCCCGACTGCTGCAGCCAGCTCTGATGTCAACATCCTGCCGTTGTTCACATATTAACATGCTTCTTTCCTTCTCTCCTCAGACCTCCACCTAAATCGAAGAAATGAAACCTGGAAGAAGTCTCAGGAAGAAGGATTGTCATCTTCAACCACCATTTCTAGTTTTTGTACTGTCGCTGTTGTCTGTTAACCTCCTCTCCCTAAAAGACATTATTAGTATAACTTTATGTTAACAATTTTAAAGCAGAATGGTTGTAAAATACAAGAATTTAAGCTTGAAACAACATGATTTGTTTATTTTTATTTTTGTTGTTGACATACCACAAAACTTTTGTCTTAATAAAATGTTTGATCCCTTTTTTGGATTGGTAAAAATCTTTGACTGAACAGCCGTGTGTCACTAACCAACATAACAGGAGAGTTTACACAGTAAACACACTGTTGGCATTTGGACTAACTGAAATGACAGACAGTTCTTGTTTCTTAATCAGGACTGTTGTAGCAGACATTTCCAGAAAGGACTGCCAGTGGCCAGCTGCTCGTGCAGAGCCACCGCGTGCATCAGCATCTGACATGATGGCCAAACATCCTGCTCAAGTCAAAACTACTTGAGATTTACGGCTGCAATCCTCTGTTTTGGGAGAAAGTGACTTCTGAGGCTGGCAAAGTTTATTTACACTTCTTGAAAAGTAGCGACATGTGAGAGGACATGACCAAGTTTCATACTGTTAACTTTCACAGCTCGGAGCCAAACTGACGTTACCTCTTCTTCTCTTTCACGCGCTCAGTGCCGACATTCCTCGATTTAAGAACAAATGGTGTGTTTCTGCAGCATGAAAAACAAGTCATTGTAATCTCAGTTAAATACAACAACTTTTGGAAGTCAACTGAGTGACTGTCCGCGATAGATTTGTTTTGGCAGCCATTTTGTGGGAAAATTCTCTGGAACGCGCTGGGCCGTACTTGTCTGGTGTCGGGAGTGCGCTCTCAATGCAGCCCCTCTCCTGTGACCGATATTACCATCACGGAGGGGCTGGCCAGCCGAAAGCTAGCTGTAGCTGTGCCTGCCGAAATATTATTTTTTCAAAGCGCCTGCCTCTATTGTCCAGCGTCCCATCGGCTGGCCGTTGCCTGCCAAGCAGCCTGCAGTGTGCGGACTGTTTCCTCCAAACTCCAATGGCAGTGTTTTATTAGATAGCTAGCAGTTAGCATGCTAGCTGAGAGCTAGCTAGCTAGCCAATGTTAGCTTCTTGCTTTTAAATTAATTGAACAAGCTGACGGGCTTGTTAAACCAGCCGGCCCAGGCTGTAGCTGTAAAGTGGTCTCTTGTATATGTGAGAATAAATCTTGAACAAGTAAATTAAATTTTCTCAAAAGAAAGAAGACTGGGGTGTCCGGGGTTGAGGCGGTAGGCTGCCCACCTCCCCTTAGGCACGGTTAGCTGTGCTGTGCTGCGCCGGCAATCAGTCCTCATCGACAGCCCTCTCTCTGAGCTCCGGAAAATAACGCATTTTTTTCTGGAAACTAATCTAATCGGGATTTTATCGACAAACAATTCTCGACACATTATTTGGATTTCTCCTGTGAAAGAGGGGCGACTGACCCGGGGGAGGGGTCTCGGTTCGTGTGGACGGAGGGAGATAAAGGTTCCGAACATGGCTGCTACGCGGAGCTTGGTTCGACACGCCGCCTGAGGTAAGAAATATCCGGTCGGCGTCGCCTTTTTTTATTCATGTGAAAATGTGAGGCTAGCGTTAGTTTGCTCTTGTCTCTTGTGTGTTAGGTTGACAGTCAATCAGTTGTAACGGAGCCTAATAGTGTAATGTTAACGCTGCCCCCCTCCTACGTTATTCGCCGCTGTCACTCGGCCTCGTGTCCCCATTCCTCTGCCACTTGTGTTAAGGTGACTAGTGGGGTAAGGGGCAGGTAAGGATGAAATAGGTGGGTTATCGTCGGTGCTGGACGATTGACCCTGTTGAATGGTGAAGGCTGTAGCTGTCGCATGTACAGTAGCCGATGCGTGCATCATGATAATGGACTTCTTGACATTACCCGTATTAGTCGCATCCAGTGTCCTCCAAGTCCACCGTTACCAGCCCTCTGGCCTTCTAGTTTACCTAACGGTTACCTGCTTCTAACGGCTAATCATCTGACAAGTCTGACATTACCAAGTGCTGTGTGTCCTCGCAGAGGCTAATAATCGATGCGGTCAGTGCGTGTATCCAGGCAAGTTTGGATACCAGCGGTATCGCGACCTGCCATTAGTTTAGACATGACACTCAACAGAATGGGGGAGGATGCCGGCAGACCGAACCAGGGGGAGAGGTTGAAGACGGTTTTTTTGCACGATGGAAACGTGATGCTATCCACCACTACACACTGACTGATTGCATGGGTGGCAGTAGCTTTGGGTGTCAAAGCAGCCTGCTAGCAGCCCACGATTGTCCTCTGTAAATCTGCAGCATTTCATCTGCTATGGCAGCTAACGCTGGCCGCTAGCTTAGCTACCGCATCAGCCCCAGCCCCTACCCTGCCCTGAAGTAGAGGGACACGGAGACATACATGCCTCTGGATAAGTAACGGGACCGTGATGAGATCAGTGCTGATGCACAGCTAATCATGACTCGACATCTCATGGCTGTCAGTCTTTATCCACGGCTCTCTCTGTCTGTCGGTGCTCAGTGGAAGATGCTGGGATCTGTGGGGTTGCTGTTTGTCTTGTGGTCAGTACATTTGAGTCTCAAAGTGAACCTTTTCCTCAACAACTTTTGCTTCCCCTTATACTTGAACTTCATTCTTTGTCTTCTCATATTACACCTTGGTTATACTGAACCACAAGTATGGAGCCTTTTAATTATTAGTCAGTTAAATCAAAAGTCGTATTAAGGCCATGATGATGGACTGATGGAGGAAAGGCCAAACTTTCTCTGGTTGAGCCTAATGCCAGAATTGTCTCACATCCAGGGAGGATATGCACAAGCACTCGACATGAAGGTTTCAGTAGAATGTGATGAGGTTCACAGGACCATCAAACTGAATTGGGTTGATTTTGCTGTCATACAAACTAGTGTTGAAAATGTCGCGATCAGCGTGAAAACCTGAGGCTGAAATGTTTGCGGAGCGTTGCTTGATGTTTGTTCTGAGAGAACTCCTCAGTTTCAGATACACCACCACATACGACATATTCTGAAAACATTCACACAGCACTGAGCTCTTGTTCATCATGAGACCTTCTCCAGTCAGCTACGAGTAGGTCCAAGGAAGCAAAACGTGCCCAGCTGGACGAGAAGTCCTTTTCACAACACTGTCAGTGAGCCTCACCTGCTTTACTGTCACCACCACCCTGATCATGTACGAATGACAAGAATGTTGTCTTTACATAAACATCTGTAGCTACTTCACGTGTCAGTAAAGGGGGAAAAAAGGCATAAAATAAAAAAGCCATGGCAAAATCTTGAGACTAAGTCTTTTTTAAAGGTGAAACATTGTTTTTCTTAGTGTTAGTGTCAAAAGACACTGACTGATATCCTGTAAGTTGTCGGTGTAACAATATTTTGTACTGCAAATAATTTTACCACAGTTTGTATGAGGATGTTACTCAGTCAAATCTTGTTATTTAGATCCCAGAGTGAGTGCATACCAAGGGTAGAACATCTAGGAGTGGACTTTTTGACTGCTAGACTTAAAGGTAACCTCCATCCCGCAGATGTGAGGTAAATTTGTGGTTTTCTTGAACACTGGAGTGGTTTTGCAGTCTGTCTTTTGGCCACAGAAGAAACGGACACAATTCTGACTAAGTGCACATCTGCAACAACAAGCTCAGACTGTGCAACAGCTTTGACACATCAGTTTCAACACGATTTCCAAGAATTCACAACTTTAGTGTGACTTCTTTTTTCTCTTCATTCTTTATTTTCTCTCATGGTCTCATTCCTTTATGCTCCTGTCTCTCTACATTCATGTGAACTTGAAAAAGCAACTTTTACTTAAGCTGAAACTTGTCTGAACTCTGATACCAAGTGTGGATCTGCTGTGTTTACTCCTGTTCACATCAGTTAATCAACTGCACTTCTGTTCTTCGCTTGCTATTATTCTTCCGAACATTTTTGGCTGTCTTTCAACTCCTTCATACTACTTCTGTAATTTAAATACATCAAAATGTTCAGCTCTTTAAGGACATTTTTACTTTTCTTCTCCAGCACTTTTCAGTGATTTTATATGTTTTTTTATAATAGAAAATTTATGGGAGGAATGTTTGAATGCCAGAGTATTCGTACATGACGGGCTGGTGTCCGATGTGGAAAGACTGAACATATTCAAACATGGAACCAACAACGCCACCATGTGGTCAGTAATTACATGTTTTACATTTTGGCTAGTAACCCATGAACGGTAAGATCTGTCATAAAATATGGACAGAGTGTTACTTGGATGATGATGAGTAGACTGACATAGGCCACGCCCATTTAAGAGAATAAAAAAATATGTTTCATCAAATTTTTTGCTTCTGTCGGCACATATTTCATCTAATCATCACTAAATTTGATACATACCATATTTAGAGGACCCTGAACCAAAAACCCGGTTTTGGATATCACTTACCGTTTGTCTGTAATTGGTTATGAAAAGTTGGGGGGCGTGGCCTGATGACCTCAGTGGGCCATAACGCTTCAATACAGAATAGGATTGCAGCCAAATTTGGGAATGCTGTACATAATGTCACATTGAACGAGTGTGTAGAAATTCATACTTCAGTATCCCTTTTTTTGGTAGAATTGTAACATAACTTCCTTTTTCTGCTATTCTGTTGACGTAAATGAAATAAAGCTCGGTACAGAAGTTCTCCTTGAGAATCTGCACTACAGCTCAGTCATGGCACCAACTTGTGGCCATTAGTTAGACATCAACATGCTACTTGTCAACTGTGCAGTTTATAATATTATATCCTTAAGATATTTATTTATTTATTGACAGTTCATTTAACATTTCTACTTTTCAGCTATGCTTTTGCGTCTCAGCTCTCAGCATCCACACTGCAATTTCAGCAGGAAATGCAGTTTTGTAGTTGACTCAATGCATTCACGCATTCACCTGAAAACTGGTTGGTGGCTGACTCCTGAAAAAATGAATGCAAAATCAAACTTAGACATTTAATCTTTATTTGAAAGTAACACGACACCCGGAAAGCATGTTTTGAGAATCAAACATGTCCTGTAGACATCAGAGAGGTTACGAAAAGCTTGTGAATATTTTCTGACAACTTTTTTTTAACACCCTCTGCTACTAGGCTAGTAGTAAAAGAGGTTAAACAGTATTTTAACTGTTAAAATCTGTTGAAATCCGACCTACTTAAATCTCTCTTGGTCATCATGCTCGGTAAAGATAATTCCCTTTAAGCATCATTTGAATTGCAAAGGTGATAAAAAATTTGCACATCCAGTGCAGTTGGCTGAGTCCGTACCAGCTTTTCTCTTTTTAGACAATATTTTTCCTTTTGCTAATGTAATGCTGTGCCACAGAAGAATGAGTGAAGTCTAATTTGTTTTTAGCAGCAACAACAAAACTTGTTGCACACAAATTTTAAAAACCAAACATTCGTAGTGTTACCTTCTGGCGCTCATTTTTTCTTTTTCCTGTAAAATGTGGCTCCAGTTCCATCAAGTAAATTCTGATGGTCTGATGTGTATAGAAACATTTTTTGCATTATTCTGTGTTTTTCATACTAAGGTTACTACAGAGGAATAAGTGGTGTGCAGGATTTGTGCGAACGTAATTCGCGCTTAAGATGGACAGACAACTGATCTTAACGACGATTTGTGGGTACGCCATCCTGTCGAATATGCAACACTTCCACCACGTGCGGTGGGTGGAAGATCAGGCTGCTGTCGTCAAACAACAATATCTGGGGCTTTAACTCCAAAGGTACAAAGTTCAGTCGTGACAGTGAAAGATGGAAGCAGTGCTGACACGTTGGGTTAGTGGTTCAGGTTCGCCACAAACCCAAAGCATCTGTATTTGACGAGTTGGGGATGAGACTCAGAAATCAACTTTTTCTACCTATTTGGCCACGATGTGACGATGTTCAGGCCGCGGGGGTCGGCACAGCCCTAATCCACTCAGCTACATTTCTGGTTTAAAAAGCTCTCCATCCATTCCGTAGCAAAAAACTGTTGCCTTTCAAAACAAAATGCAGTAATGTCAGTGTGGGTGTAGGCACATGTTTGCCGGGCTGTGTGGATGAAACATGGAGAAGCCACTCCCTCGATACGACCATGAGAGCAGAGTCGTCGCTCATGCTCTGCTAAAAAGAAACAAGTGCACATATTAAGATAAATTCCAACAATCAAATATTTTGTGCCTTTCTTTTTGGCCGGTGGGAGGTTGCGGCGGCGGGATGGGCCACCTTTTCATATTGATGGGAGGTCAAACACTGTTCATGTTTTTTTTTAACGTAATCTGTTTGTGAGTTTGATTGAGTGTGAGTCAGTTTCAGTTCTGACTGCTTCTCTCTGAGATCGCATTTTTGATTGTTTTTATTTTTTTATATTTCCAAAGGAAGTGAAGATACTGACGGTGTGGGCTCCTAGCTAGCATCAACAGCTTGAGAGAGCGTGACAGAGGAGCAGAGCTAAACAAAGGGTCATCTTCACCCCTCCTGTCAGGTGTCTAACCTCCACGACTTTACTGCTAACCGACATGGAATATAATCCAACTTAGGTGATATGCCAAAAAATCTGATTAAACATCTTTCTGCATTTGATCAATATCCTTATTTATCATGTTGCATGTTTTCATAATGCTCACAGAGTTTCTTAATGACCTGAAGAAACCAGACGGTTTATCGTAGAATATAGTCAAGTAACATAAAAACAGAATAACGATGTGAGCTCAATACTTCGCTGACATGGCTTCATTTTGGATTTGTGTGACATGTAAAACTGTCTGTTAGTGAGGAGATTCAGTCTCAACAGGCATTTGTGAGCGGGCGTTTCACTCATTGTCTCTCCTCTTTTCCACATGACATCCACGGTCACATTCACTGTCTTCTCTGGTGGCTCTAATACTGTTTTGGGGTAGAAATTGGTACTTTTCTTTAAATGGAAGCCTGCAGCCTGATTGGTTGTTGTGCTTATTTCTACTGTGTAATTCGCTGTCAGATCAGTTCATATCAAGTAAAAGCTTGGAATGGCTTGATACCACTTTTTCATGTCCAATAGAAATACGACAACATTAAGTATCTGCTGATATATCAGTCTGATACAGCCTCTCTTAAACAACAAAGCTATAGATAATACATCTGTGTGAAAGCACTTTGCTGAACAAAGCTATAGAAAGTAGTCACGTGACACGTGCACATCTCTCTTTACGGTATGTTGCACATAGTTTAATAAAGCATCATAGGAGTTAAGGCTGATAAATTGGATTGGATTATACGTTTTCCCCTCTCCGATATCCGATTCAGTGATTTTGGCTGATATCGGACCGATACCAACAATGAATATCAGATCTGCTCATCCCTAAAAATAATGTCCTAACTTTTCATCGTTACCAACATAAATTTTATCAGAATCAGCTGTGAATCCCCAGACTAGCGTTACCGCTGGACCCACAGAACAAATAAACAAAATGGAACTGCTGAACAAATTTAACTGAGATCACACCGCCACTGTGGGACTTCTTTCATCAAAAAAGACTGTACGATTGAATTATCTGTAATAGGAACAAGTTGAATGTATGTTAAAGTAATGCATTAACGAGTCAGTAATCCTCAAAGATAAATGTGATGTTTTCTTTTTGTCATTCTTTAAGCAGGGGGTGGGGGGGTGGGGGGAGTGAGTCTAAAGCTGGAGCGGTTGGTGTCTCGAAGGTGTTGCTCCTTTAACCCGTCCAGATCGCCACAGTAACGAGCTTGCAGACCTAACCTGCTGTGAACCAGGTTATGTTCAGAGTTTTAGCTCAAATCAGCTAAAAATCACCTTTTGCTGATCGGCTGTTGGTAGTAGCAACACTCCAGCAGTCATGTGTGTGTGTTATATGTTATATTATGCAAACTTGTTGTGCCATAATGTTTCAGATGTTGTTGCCACCAAACAAAGCTCTGCAGTCACAGTGGTGCTCTCTGTATGTATCATGGCACATTTTCTTCTTTCACCTCTGGAACTTTTATCAGTGATGCAGAAAATTCTATTTTCGAGCTCGTTCCTGCTCTTACTGAAAAGCTGAATGTTTTAGTTGTGTTCCCTGGCCGTTTGCCCACACTGGCCATAAAAGAAGCCTTCTATAAAAATGCAGAACATTAAAAGTTTATTACGATATTAATCAAAATGACATTACTTACATATGTAATGTGTAATTCCTTCAAAGCATACCATTAAGTTACCACTTTGGATTATGCTTCGTCTTGACTTGCTTAAGTTTGTTTTTCTCTGCTTGTGTATTACTGTGAATAGAGAACCAAATTATTGATTAGTCTGTTGATATTTAATGAAGAAAATATTTAAAAAATATTCACTAAAAATGAAAGCTAATTTTAGTTCTTGAGTATAATGTTTAAATCTGCTTCATCACGTTTAAAGTTGAAGAACTTTTGAAAACACGACTATCTTGTTAGAAATCTAATCTTTAGAAATAAAGATATCAGATAAATTGATTAAAATATGATTTTACGCAAATTTTCTACAAGAATGATTTCATTAAAAGTGTTGCCTTTGACTTTAGTAACTTATGAAATAAAATTTTAAAAAAAGGCTCCTGTGGTTAAAAGAAAAAGCAACATGTTATGATATTTGCATGATATTTGTTTAATGGAAGTTTTAACTTTTAATTCGTGGTTTCACCTATAAGACCATTTAAATGTCTGTTTATGTCCGTTGGAAGCGAGGCAGGAAGCACCGGTTCACAGGTCTCCAACAAAGTAAATTTTTTCTTCTGATATTTGTGTGTCTGAGAAGTGACATTTTTGTGTCGGAGTGTTCTGAAAATACGTGTCTTGGAACAAATGGGTCCAATATGTATCTTGGTGAC
>JAPXVT010000029.1:159376-171239 GCA_029823135.1 Acanthurus reversus
GCCAGGATCAAACATAAAGGTCTGAACATGTTTTCTGCATTGCTGTCTGCAGCTGTCCCCGGACTCATCCACGCTTGCAGACCAGGGAAGTGATTTCATTCATACTAAAAACGGTCTGCGCCAGTCTGACAATACGTGATATGCAGTGCGCAGATTGCAGTAGTATGAACAGAAGAAGTTTTAGTGGCTGCACTTCTTTTCTTTTATCATTTTTAGCCAGACTGATGGCACTAATGTTCCACCTTCAACTAAATCCATGTCAACCAGGCAGAGATGAGAAAAAAATAAAGGCCTTGCAGACACGAAGGAGAGCACATTCTTACCTGAATGAAACATAGTATATTCTTTTATTGTTGCTGTTTTTGAACGAAATGAGAAGTCTTTCAGTTTGAAATGTTGCTGTGAACTGGTGTTTTCTACAGTAAAAACAAGTAAGTCAAAACATTTCTCCATTCACACACGTGAAAGAGTATGCGCAGTCAGTGCGCTTTCAACATGGACAGTCTGCATGGTTACGAGTTCTGTCCTGCATGCCGAAGTTTGCAAAGGGATCCACGCAGACCCTGGTGGACCCTCACGGACATGGGCAGATGAGGATTTTTATGTCACATATACCAGAGCAGACCTCTGTGGACACGCGGACACGGTAAGTATGAATTGACCTTAAGTCAGGTTAGGATCTCAGCTGCGAACACACTGCTGTTTGTATGCAACAGGAACAGTCTTGGAAATATCTGATTGCACCTAATACCAAATCAAGAAGATGTAGAGTTACATTTAAGCCTTTTAAAGATATTTAAGTTTTGTTTTGTTTTTTTTAAATTGAAAAATACTTTAAAATATGTGCTTCTGATGAGCAGAGGTAAGGTTTTGGTGGTTCCATCAATGTCAGAGGAGGAGTATTAAACAATTCAGATTAGTATTTTCATATTTGTAAATTATTATAAAAAATAATCCATTAACCTTTCCATGTTAAATCATTACCTATTGCCATAACGATAAATGCCCTCTGGTATCTTGAGGATGTAGGCGGGGCTCTGGGTCACACCAATCTCTAATAGGGTGCTGTGGTTGTCCCAGTGACGCACATCCACGTAGATGAACTCAATCCGGCCAGTGAACCTGATTGACAGCGAGGAGAAAAAGGCCGGTGGCTGCGACAGACGGGCAAACAGAAACATCTTCACTGGGTGGGCAGGGTCAGAGCGCCACTCCTCCACCAGTTCCTTTGAATGACGCAGGGTTTTGATTCGATGAGCTACATGTGAGGTCATCCAACGAAAAATGTGTTCAGTTTCCGTGCGACCGCCGTTGTATTCTTTAAGCATGACTTTGCCTTTTGATGTTGACGTCTGAGGAACAGACATGATTAGAGTGGAGCGCTGCCAGCCACGCTTGACACATGACCTGGTGGACAGAAGAGAGGACAACCATGTCAGTATTACAGACAGACATCATTCAGTAGCATAACTGTGTTTACGGTTAGAAAGACATGACTTTGTTTACATATAAATGGTAAATGAAGTACTTCATCAGTCCCACTGGGTTGACAGCATTTTGTTAAGGGCTCACTACTCTACTACTCAATATTTTGCTAACTGCAAAAACCACAGAGATGTCCCGCTCCTCACAAAACAAGCTCTCAGTGTTAGTTGTAACTTCTACCTGCAACTTCTAAGGAGATTTAAGGAATATGCATCACTATCACACAATCAAACTGCAACAGTGCTTAAAAGGCACATATGGACAAGAGTTTTTTTTGTTTTGTTTTAGTACTCTCTCTTAAATTTAAAACATAGTAATATGGATGTAGCTTATGAAAAAGTCCATTGAGTATTTGCACAATGGTATCAAATTGAATACTCCATAACAACCTCAGCATGCCTGGGCTTGTTCAGACATGCCCAGAAGAGATACCATTATTTATGAACAGCTTTGAGTCAAGTCAAGTTAATTCGGTTTATACAGTGCAAAATTACAACAAAGTTGTCTCAAGACACTATACATGTAGAGTAGGTCTAGAACACCCTCTTTATACAAATTATCTAAAATTTATCAGAACCTAACCATTGAAAGCCATTCCCACATGAGCAAGTACTTGGTGACAGTGGTAAGGAAAAACTCCCTTTTAACAGGCAGAAACCTCAGCAGATCCAGATCTGACAGCACATTGAGATTCATTTTGTTGGCCTAAGAAAGAGAGCCTCACAGGCTCAGATTCAGTTGGGTTCTGGAATCAGCTAGGGTTTACTGATGTTACTGCTTGCTGAACATAATAAACTCTTTGTGGGAGATGGTCCAGACCCACCACCTTTTCAGTTTGATGATATCCCGGTCCATTTCATCTCAACATTCAAATTGGCTCCACAGTGTCCGGAACAGGCGACCTAAAACCAGAGGTAGACCGATGCAGAGCCCTTACAGCCTCCATCATGCAGTCCCTCTGGAGACCTCTGTGGCGACATCGACATGTCTCCAGAGGGACCAAGCTCCGGGTCTACAACGCCTCCATCATATCCGTCCTCCTGTATGGCTCTGAAACCTGGCCACTGAACAACACCTTGGCGGCCAGGCTAGACAGCTTTGACATCACAGCCCTCAGGAGGATCGGAGGAGTTGAATGGTTCCAACATGTTACCAACATGGCCACACGCGAGCAGACCCAACAGCTCTGCATCTTGCCTCGCAGCAATGCGGAGAGTGCGATGGTATGGCCACGTCATCCACCTGCCCCTGGAACATCCCACACGTGCCATTCTGGACTTTGTCCCCCAGCGAGCCGGGTGAAGACGACCCAGAGGTGCCCATCGCACCCACTGGCTTGACATAACAGCCCAGTAACTCAAAGCCTGCAATGTGACAGACCTAGATGAAGAAGTATGGTAACCATGGTTGGCTCTACGCGCCCTGAAGTGCAAGAGGACTAAGGAAGAAAGAAAGTCATCAGATTCTGCTCATCTCCAGGACGTTCGCAGAGGTGTTTTTGAGACTGCAGTAGCTGTTAGAGAGGAGTTTTGGACCAAGTTTTGGCAAGGATCCAGACAAGAGCGTCAGACAGTATCTTATCCTCCCACCCCCCATTTTTTCCTGAGTCAGGCTGTGGGCCATTTAGTCAATCACAGGCATTTGGGACGGCCATAGAGCAAATTATTTCCACTTGACCAACCCACCATACAAGTGACAAGTAAACAGACCATGTACTGTAAAGTTTTGTGCATGCATGCACAAAATAGGTGCCTCTGCTCTGTCACTCACGCTGCCAACAGATCAGAGGTATGTTGCAAACTGGAATAAAGGGTGAAAGTGGGCGGTTGCAGTGATCCTGTTCCTCTACAACCCCCACACTTTTCAAATCGATGCCCCACCTCTAGATCCAGATTCTTTTTCTGGCCCAGATCTGGACTTCTGAGCTCAAACACCATGTCAAATGCAAACAACAGACAATAAACAAGGGTTTAACTCTTTTCTAAAAACTAGTGTAAATAATTACAACAGTGAAAACACCAAGAAAACAGGAGCACAAGAACAAAAGCATGACCAGACCGTCTCAAGGTGCAATGTCTACACATACAGGTAAAAATATAGAGTTAAAGCTGCCACTGAGGGTCAGCCTGTTTCCAGTACCTGTCCCTCTGACCACCTGTTCATGCCGTCCACCCTGCATTCAGATGTTCTCCACTGGGCCCACTCATTCAAAACCAATAAAATGCTGATCGAGTAAATATGAAGGCTATTTTTTCATCATGTTACATGTAAACCGCAGCCAGTGTCCTTTAACCAGTTGTCTATTTTAACAGGAAAAAAGAAGCAGCGGTTAGAAAAGGCCAATATGTGCACTACAGAAAAAAAAAAAAAAAAGCTGACAAATATTTTAAATTGACATGACACAATGAAAAGGTTTTTACTTCTGCTTTATGCTCTGTAATATTTTGTTCATTCATCATAATTTCTTGTAACTTCATTGAAAAATGCATTATTGGTATGCTTCTGAGCACAAACAATGAAATTGCAAATAACGGTCTAGCAGACCGATGTGGCGCTTGCATGGGGTGCTAGGAGGCTGGTGGTCCCAGTGCTGAAGTGTCTCTTAATCTTATCCTAAGTCTTTCTAATACTTAAGTAGGCAGCTAAGTCTCATTAGTCAAACGTAACACCTATTTGAGATTACTCTGAGGCATATTAAATGATGGCATTAGCCCTCAGATGACAAAACCACTATATGGACGTTTAATTGTAGCTAGTGATATTAATCAAACAGACATGAGAACTGTTGTACCTAAATTATGTTCACATCTCCACCAAGGGAAAAAATAATAACTACATCATGGCTATTCAAACATTCCTTGCAGCCACACAGCTCACCCATGTTCACATTTTGGTCAGTCAAACAATATTTCCTTGCTTCTGCTGACTAGCTATTATGGAAGACTGAAACTGGCAAAAAAAAAAAAGAGAAAAAAAAATAAATGAAGGAATAAAAAAGAAAAAAAAATTACACAATAAATATATATTCCAAAAATTTCCCATTTAATTTTTTGTTTTATTTAGTAAATTTTTCTATTTAAATTATGTTACTTATTTCTTTATGTATTATTTTCACTTTGAATGTGAATACCAGATTATTTACTGAATACTGTATTCCCGTTCCCATTTCCATGTTATTCATTTTAATTTTATATTTTTTAAATGTCTTAATTTATTTAGGTATTATTTCCCCCTCCCACTTTTATTTCCTCACATGCACTTATTCCTGTATTTACTTTTCCATTTACATTTCTGTATGCATTTTTCACATCATTATGCAAATGAGGGGGGTTTGTCATTCTCTCAGTGAACTTTTTGCTTGGTTGACAGACATCAAAGTTCACTGATCGATGTTTATTTATACTGATTTTTCAAACATGAACATAAAGGCTGACTAACTTGGTTGCCATGATGAGATGAATCTGTTTTACATTTGTCTACAGTGGGTAAATTTTCAGTATTAACAGTTGCACATAATTAAAAATATTATATTGATAGATCATTGCTGTGTCAAACAAATGCATTTTTCAGCTAGTTGCCATGATTTCATCAAATTTATATCATAACCAGAGACCAGAATTTTATAGTGGTTAATTTGATAAAAGTTTTTAATTGACTGACAGCTCTAATCTTAGCGCAACTGTCACTAATGGCAAACATATATCACACACATACACATAATGCTGCAAAAAATTCTGCCATATCAGTATTTTATGTCACATCAGTCTTGATATGAGTAAAACGTACCAATCCATTTAAGAAATGTCCAGTTTCCTACCTGTAGTCATTAGAGCAATTAAAGGTTCCAGTTCTGATCCCAAACTGAGACACTTTCTGCACCATCTTCCCCCAGTTGGACTGACTGAGCAGAGCTTCCCCGTCCTGGGCGATGACCTGCAGGTACATAGAGAAACATGACAGAGACAGAGAGATGACAAACAAATATGTCAAGGGACATAAAAGCCCTTCTGACAGTGGTGAGTCAAATTCCTAACCTCTACTTCTTACTCGTTGGAAATTTATGTGCAACTCACTTAATTTAAAAAAAATAATGATGCAGTTAGGATTGAGACTATATCAACTATATTACTATTTCGTTCATTATGGCAAATAAAGACTGTGTAAGTTCTTTACTAAAATCATGTAACTCAAATCTTATTATACGAAACTGGTTTAACTCTTCTGCCAGGACAGAGTCAGACTTGTGAGGGTTGGACAGATCTTCCTTGTTCTGGATTCCAACCATAGTTTTGATTCCCTTCCTAGAAGAACAAGAACTGCCACTCTTAAGTGTCTCCTCTAACTTTGCTTTTAACTGAATCTTGTCCAGTTTCACTTCCTTTTTTTCCAGCCTTTGGGCATTTTGTGGTTGACGACTGTAACCCTGGTAAAAAGCTAACGTTTTCTGATTTGAAATGTTTTTCAAGGGAATTACTAACCCAGGGCTTGCTGTTAGGATATCATGTGATTATCTTCCGAGGAATAATCATTTGCTTGCTAAAAGGAATGTAACTTGACGCAGTGACAGTCAGTTCATCTAAAATCTCACAAGAGTCCTTAAGGCTTACAGGTTCCAAGTTTGAAGCTAGTAATAATTTATTCAGCCTCATATTTGAGGAGAATCCTTCTTCGTACTGGCCTTCAGATCAGTGTGTTTAGCTGCATTGAGACCAAATCAGAAGACACGCGGAAACAGCACAGGGCTGTCCGGCGGTTTGAGTGTCACTTAACTAATAAAACAGGACCCATTGTGCCACATCAAGTTGCATATTATATTCCTCTCCCAATCAAAGGGTGTGAGTCGATCATTGGAAGAAAGCCCTTTTACACAACTGGCTGCAGCGTGACGAGGGGCTGCGTTTCTCCTGAGGCTGAGCAGGTTTCAACTTTAACATGGCAGCCAACTGCATTTTTTTTTTCATGCAATTGCTGCAACTCGGACTGCCGCAACGAACAAACCTAATTCAGTTAAATGAGAAAACCTACGTTTCAGCAGGATCACCTGATCTCGTCTGAATGCAGTCTCATGCTGCGTTCACATGGAATCAGGCAGACGGAAAACCGGATGTCATTTAAGTGGATGAGAGCAGGATGATAAAATCTGATGAGGCCGGCAGAGAATTATGGCAACGGTAACAGCAGCAGCGCCGTCCAAAGTTAAAATATTTTAACTTTTTGCTGTCCTCCGCAACAGAATGAACAACCATATATTACATAACACCTCAAACGCCTCACGGAAGGAGAAAACATGGCCAAACTGGACAATGAGAAGCCTTTTATTTTGGTGCAACAATACCCAGAATTGAAATTACCGCAGCCTAAAAGCTGCAAAGCTGATTATTTTAAGTTTGCAATAGGAGAAACTTGCATTTTACAGCTACGAGCACTACAATAGTTGCATAAAATAACAGTCAAAATAATTTTATTAAATCTATTTTATTTCATCCTTTGTAAACGATGCAACATCACCATAGCAACACATAGTCATGCGTGTTTTGTTTTGCCGTCTTTCTGTGGGGCTGTCTTTTCCAAGCCGTTCACAAGGTATCTCTCGCTATCTGCCGTCTGCTTGATTCCGTGTGAACACAGCATTAACAGCAAAGAATTCTAGTCTCATATAGTGTGTTGTTCTTGGCTTGTAGCTAATGTGCTAACAGCTAAAAATGGCTCCTCGCAAGTGAAACAGGGTCAACTCAGATTTGACGTCACTCCCAACTCCAACTTCCGATTTCCAAGCTAAATGCGCACCATTAAAATCAATGTCGACATCAGTTTTGGCTAATGAAAATAGGGTTAGGTGCACGAAACGTCACAGAGATAGAGCCAGGGTGAGTGTTTTTACAGACCAGCGAGACGTCGCTCAGCCTGCTCACTGATACACAGAGCAGGTTTGAACATCTTCACTGGGGAACTCTGAAGCAATCTGATATTTGCTAGCTCACTTGTTTGTATCGCATCTAGTTAGGAATCAGTGTCAGAAACATTTAGATGTAAGTACACAACTCAGTAAAATACAAAATAAAATAAATATAGTTGTTTTTTGGTATTTTAATTTGGAAATGTTACATTTTGTAAGTTCTAGTGAAGCATATTGGTGGGTCACAGATCACAGCCATTACTGTGACATTCAGCTATATAATAAAATTATTTTGATAAATTCTCTTCAGCAGTCCACTTTGCATACAAAGCCTTTAAACTGAAAGAAAATGGCCTTCACACAGCATTATTTCTGTGTTTTACCACCAGACTGGGTTTTATGGGTAAAATCTAGTGGATTACTGTACAACAGAAAATAGGAAGCTTTCTGTTTCCAGAACAAATACAGTGAATTTTTAAGAAGGTTTCTGAATGGCAGATGGTTGAAATGAAAGCCAATACAGAAATCCTTTTGATGTACGTATTTCCTCCCTAAAAAAAGAGAGAAGACTTTGAAGTGAAGGATCCTAATTAAAATTAAAAGTAAACTGGTTTTGGGTAAATGTGATGAGATGGAAGCTGCCATCAACATCAATCCCTTTTCATATTTATTTACAGTTAAAACATCAGCATCAGTAATGCATGATTAGCACTATGCATTTTCTTTCCTCTCTTCTGTTTAACGAGAGAGCTGAAAGCTTTTTCACACTTTCACAAGAATAGCATCAAGGCTGACACATCCTAATGCATGGTGTTTCTGTCACCTTTCCCCTTTCCTCAGTTACACCACTCGTCACGGCCAACAGCAGCAAAGCAATGCTAGATAAATGACACAACATTCTGTGCCACTGTGGTAGTGTGTGTGCAAAACTTAAAGCAGGTTTCTAAAGAAATATGTATTCATTTTTAGACAGACAAAGAAGAGAAAGGTTGCCGCTGAGTCTTTTTAGCCCATTCTTGTGTTTCATAATGGCGACATGAAACATTAGCTTAGCCTTATCTCACTTGAGGCTTCTCAGCGCAAGAGTTATGTTCAATCGAAGAGAGGCAAGGCTTTCTTTTTAGCTCTGAGCACAACTTGTTTTCCCTCATAGAGCGTCTTCTTTTCAAATACAGACTGTGTAACATCTGCTTGAAGAACTCCTTTTCTTTCAGGTGCTGCATTCATTGACGATTATACATCAGCGTGTCTCAGTGACAACAGGAGAACAAAAGAAATGCTCTTAGAGTCGACTGCAGTGATAAATAAATGGAGAAAATGTCAGTTGCTTTGTTTCAGTCTCCCTCTGCAGCTCTCAATGCTGAGCACTGCCTGGAGAGGGCTTGCAGACAGTTGTGAAGCAGGGTCACCCGAGGTAACATGCGCTGACCCATTCAAGTCCAAACCGGCCTTACCCACCACTTTATTGGTCTGACGGTGGTTCTTGTCATTGCATGGTCAATCTGGAATGCTCCTGGTAGGCTGCCTTAGTGAGTGCTGACAGATGTTGCACCATGCACTATTATTCTTCTTTAAACCTCTAAGGGATAAGCCTAAATGAAGCGTAACTCTCCTTTAGGTATTAAAGAAGTGGTTGAGAGTCCTTTGACACGTGTCTCATTTTACAACATCTGAGTGTGGATGTTGTATCAGCACCTAACATCTTCCTTTGCCTTTGTGCACACTATATGAAATGTCTGATACAGAGGTCTCCCTGTGGCAGGAGAGGTTTATCGGCAGCTGAAGTGACACATTGATTTTTCTCAGAGGGAACCAACTCAGAGGAGAAAGACACAAGCCCTCTTAGCGGTGTCTCATTAATTAATAAAGTATCTCAAAGGGAAAAACGGGTGGTCATGTAACACTGCAGCTGTTGAAGCCACTGCGGGTGAGAAGCAGAAAACCTCAGTCATTTATAAAACCACCGCCTGTTTGTCGGCTATGGTTAAAGCTGAGGTAGGCAGCATCTGGAAATCAAGGTGGCTGTAGAATGAGACTCCTAAGGAAACAACTCCACTGCAACCACCTCGTCCTGTTTTTGCTCCGGCTAGTGTTTTATTTTGTTTGTTGATGCTCTGTCCTGTGTGGTCAGTTTGCACCAAAGATTCACGACGAGACGAAACAGTTGCAGGGAAAGTTGCAATGGTGTAAGCTGGTCCGTTTTAGCTCGACTCAAGCCCGCTGACGGTGTCGCGTACAATCAGCCCTACAGACGTCACCTGCTGCAAAGAAGTTCAGCGTAGAGCAGCCAATAGGAACATGTGCTCAGGAACAATTACAGTGACGATCTGAATACAAAGCCAAGCCTGAATATAGAGCATACAGAGCCAAGGAGAGGTGCAGAGTTCTAGTGTTCCTTTAGACCACCTGAATTACAATATGCTGAAAGGTTATTAAGGAATTTTAGCACAAAGACAGTAAAGGTAAATTGCCTACCCCTACTTTAAGCTTTCTTTAAAAAAAAAAAAAAAAAAAATGGATTCATTTGACGAATTTACATAACAATGAACAAAAAGAGTCAGGACTTTACTGTAAAAATATATTCAAACTGTAGTAGACTGGAAGTTGATAGTAAACAGTAGATCGCCGAAAATAGAGAGTCGCAACATGGGGAATGTGGGCGAGGTCTATCAATGGGGAAGAATTTGAATTAATGGGTTAGTATTAAAGTGAATGTATGTGTATAAGTGCGAGAGTCAGAGGGAGAGGAAATGGAGGGGAAAATGTTTCCATACGCCATGTTTGAGAGCAGTGTTTCTCCAGGTGTCTGGTTTGGCCCCTGGTCGGCCAGCCTGGTTGTTAGTCTTGAGTTTGTCAGCTGAACCCTCTCGACCTTCACACATTCACCTTGTCTGTGCCCCCCCCCCCATTATCCCACCCTCACTATAGTCCCGTATGTCTGAACAGAAATCTCATTTTGATTTAGGGTGAAGGAGTGGTAATAACATTTTAATTTACCTTGTGCGTGAAGTCCGTCTTATTTACCTTTTCCACACGAGTCTGTTGTATTGGGAGAGTCTGTCTGTGTTTAGCTGAGATGATTTATTCAGACGCAATTTTGGATTCCTCCTGCTCTGGACCTTACATGCACCGGCGCTGTGTTAAATCTTGAATTATCAGTCCTCTCCGTTCAGTCAGTGGCAAATGCTGGGCAGCGCACTAGCCTCATCTTCAAGTTGCCTGACATCTTTTCAAAACACATTCTCAGTCTCCTAGAATCCCATTGTTTTCTTGCTTTTATGTGTCCCTTTTGCGCAACAATTCGATAAAATCTAGTTTCAAACTCAAAACAGACCTGCTGTGTTACCAGCTTGCCTCGAGGACTAGGAGACTGATGTGAACCATAACATGCAGAAGCTCTTGTATAACACTGTTTAAACAGCAGTTTTTGCATCCTGCAATGTTCATTCCTCCAAAGCGCACTCGCTCCCTCATCTTCTGTCTTCAATTCACTCATCCTTGTATTGATAATCAACCCTCCCTCCAATGTATTGCTCCTTCCCCTCCACACCCTCTTCTTGAAGGTGAGACTAGTGCCGGTCAGCTTTGAGGACCCTCAATTCACAGCGTCCTATCAGCAGTCGGTGGCGCTGTATGCCCGCTACCAGATGGCCATTCACGGTGATGACCCCAGCGAGTGTAGTGAGAGTGAGGTACTGCATAATTATTATTCTGCACTTATTGTAGGGAACTATTGCACATGCCTTTACCAACTTCTTTCTCTTCTTCTTTTCTGTTTTTAATGTAGCTTTAATGTACTTTCTCTTTGTTTTGTACCATTAGAAAAAACAATCCCTTTCGAAACATGACCTTGGCCTTTTGGGAAAATGTAATTATTTAACTTTTTAACAATTTTCCTGGATTTTTTTAGACTGAAAGAGTAACCAAGTAATTCTTATGTCTTTGTTAATTGTTAAAGGAAAAGCACTTGTACCATCCAACAATTTATCTCATGGTCCATCACATATGTGCACACACTATTGGGAAAATTGTAGTGTTTTCTTTGAACGTGTCAGCTGTAACTGTAAACTACATAAAAGAAAAAAAATGACCAGTTTAGGAAGTATTGTCCAGTAATAATTGAAAATTGGCAACAGAAATAGTAAAGTATAGCTTCATTAAGTGTAAATATGGATGCACCATACATAATATTATGAAAAATACATACACACCTTACTTTCTCCACTTTTTATATAAGTTAAAGAGCACAAAATAAAGTCTAGTCAGGATGCAGAACGGCTGGACATTCTCACTAACCTGAGAGGGCCCTTTGTCCCTCAGGGCTGGAAAAACAACCTCCCCCTCCACCTTCCTGCCAGCAGGCCTCAGTAAATTACTGAATTCTCCAGCTTGTAAAAGTAAGGTAATTAATAAATAATAAAAGCTGTCAGATTGGGCAGACTGTGGCAGATTCTTTCCCAGTGCCATAACACTAGCTCTATT
>JAPXVT010000029.1:428253-438387 GCA_029823135.1 Acanthurus reversus
AATGCAACTTACCATTTGCACTCATTTATTCACCTGGCTTTGTGCAGCAATAGTATATTATTATATTAATTGTACATAGGAGTTGCAAAACTTATTTAGTACTTGCATCTAAATGTGCTGTCATCTGTCACAGCTTTGTTTATATCTGAGTAACACAATGTGATGTATAATATATGACATATCCGCTGCGCAGAGGATTATGGGTCAGAATGGCCAGAAAAGCATGCTGGCTTGCATACTGCAAAATATGACTGGATGTAGTAGAATATCCTGGTACTTCTGGCATACTGCATTTCACATACTGTGTACTGGGACATACACATCTTTTTCTGGCATACTAGATAATAAGGTAGTGTGGGTATTGGAATGCAGGGTTCCCTTTGTTGAAGTTTGCATCTTGGACCGCCAGAAAGCAGCAATGACGTCATCATCACTGTCTAAATGGCGACCTATTGTTTGAGCGGTAGTAGCTGACGTTGCTAAATCAGGTGAATGAGGTGGGTGTGGACAAGTTAAATTCCGCATTCTTAGATAACAGCACAGGGAAAGAGAACAAAAAGGCAGAGGGAAAAAAAATGTGCATAATCGAGTTGAACTGCATGTGCATGCATGTCAGGAGATCTTTATAACTAATCTTTTACTGTAGTAAAAGGTTACAGTATGTTATTAAATGACAGTTTCAAGTAAAATAAATCAGACTATGCAGGGGACAAGTAAAAATTTCAGCCTACAACATGAACTCCTGTGTATTAATTATTTCTCAAAATATAATGCTGTGAAGTGTCAGGTAGTGCAGAATTGGGGGAAGTAAACCCAAGTAATTTCAGCCTTTTTTCTTTATTTTTTTTTTTAAGTTCAAAACCTTTCTCTTAATAGAGCTACTTGATATTTTATTGAGTTAAAATTTTACCTGGCTTCCAAATTAAACTTGTTCTTCTCACACCTTTGATTTCAGTGCTATAAGAAGGCAGTTTGAGTTATGATTGAATCAACATGTAACAGTATACAGTAATGGATTTCTAACCTGATAAATCATTTCAGACGGCATTAGACTTTCTCCTTAAAACTGAAGGAATGCAGTGAAGTCACACTGCTCTCTAAAGAGAAGTAAGACAGTTTGCATGACTTCCAATTTTTAAAATTTGTTCTAAATTGCAAATATCTATGATTTGCAGTGCAGTGACAAGAAATTACCAACAGATGGCAGCACTGTTGTATTCATCTGTGATTCCTCCAAGGATTGTCTCAGCAAAGTAATTTAAACCTTCCTAATCACATAAAGATACCAACTTACATTTTAATATCTATCTTCTGTGTACTTTAATGGGACTGTCAGGCATAGTAGCCCCACATAAAAACTGCTACAGCCATCATAATTAGAGCGTTAGCATCAACAGTGTACTTCCACACCGGGTCCTCACTGATGTCAGGCAGCTTCTCTGATTCCTCAGGCGTGTCTTCCTCCTCAGTCACTAAGAGGAAGAGGAATGAGTTAGTTCTTCCTGCGAGTGTTTGTTTGTTCCATTTGTCTTAGTGACTGCAGCTTCCTTTCTTACCTGCATAACTGTTGTTGTTCTCCTTCATCCTCTCCTTAGGCTCTCTCTGGGCTCCTCTTTCCCTCTCACTGTCCAAATCCTTCCTCTCCTCATTGGAGTGGCGCAGACTGAACACGAGACGATGGAGCTGATAAACAACCAAACAAACGACAAAGACAGACATTTTTCAGTGGAGGGAATCTTTAAATGCAGCTTAATCTTAAAATGTTTTAATGTCACGGGCCGGTAATGAACTTAAAGAGGCCATATTATGCTCTTTTTTGGGTTCATATTTTAGTCTTGGTTACTACTAGAGCAGGTTTACATGCTTTGATGCTCAAAAAACTTATCTGTTTTCTCATACAGCCGATGGCAGCAGTCCTGGTTTTTTTGGCCTCCATCTGAGACGCTCTGTTTTAGCTCCTGCTCCGCCTCTAAAGGCTTACTCTGCTCTGATTGGCCAGTTCAAACACACACCTTAACCAGAACCCAGGAGTCAGTGAGCCTAGCCTTGGATGTCCCGGCGCCATGGCCTCACCTCAGCAGCCGGCCCAAGAAAAATCCAGATGTTTGAAATGTCTGTAGATGTGATTAAGCGCTTTACAAATAAAGATTGATTGATTGATTGATTGACCAACGGTTTTACAACACGACCAGGGATGTGAGTTCAAAGGTGCAGTGAAAAGGTTTATGGAAAGCATGAAGGTAAAAGTCATCCAAAGCTCACCCTATCACCCTCAAAGCCAGGGAAAAGTTGAGAGGATGCACAGAGCATTGAGAAAGAAGATACTGTATGATCTCATAAACATAGAAAGACGAGGGGTGAACTGGGTCAGTCATTTACCCAAATATGCTCAAGTCCTAAATGAAGATCCTAAACAACAGTTGGGTTGGATGACACCATTCCATGTATATTATGGCCGTAAAAGCAACAACATACTTCTGGCTCAAAGCCCACATCCATCGCCTGCCACCATAGATGACTGTATGGCTAATGCAGACACACTGCTTCCGTCAAGAAAACAAAGGGATTTGTTTGAAAAAAAGAGAAACAGAGTGAGAAGAAGAGCAAAAAATGCAACTAAGCATTGTAATGAAGAAATGGTTCGCAAAGCGTGTACTGCAAATCCTCCATCCATCTATAATGTCAATGATGAGGTTTTGGTAAGAATTTGGTGCAAGACCCACAGACTGACAAAGAGACATGCTGTTCTGAATGGAGTCATTGTAAAGAGGAATCTGGGACTGTCAAGGTACAAGGTTAAGTTTTCCCCTCTTGGGAGAACAGATTTTAGGCTCAAGTGGTTCAGTCAAAGACATCTGCAGTGTCACCAGAGATGAAGAACGAAGGCGACAAAAGTCAATCCAAAGAAAGTACTTGATCCCTTATACACGTGAGGACCGGTTAGAGTCGTGTAGGTCATCCAGTTTCTCCATACAACTGGATCCACAGCCCGATGGTGATTGCCAGTTTGCGGCACTTGCTGACCAGTTGATGAACTTTGGGATATTTCAGTCAGCTACAACCCTTAGGCAAGAAATTGTCATGGATTTGCATTCAAATCCTCAGACAACACAAGGAATCCATATTGCTAATTATGTAGAAGGTAACTGGGATGCTTACCTACATAGCATGAGTCAGCAAGGCACATACGGAGACCATATCACACTGCAAAGAGCCTCTGAACTGTTCAATGTTCAGGTGCTAGTAATTTCAACTCTTGGTCCAGATGCCACAACTCTCATAGCACCTTCTAACATTTATGATGAGAATTTGCCCCTTGTAGTTCTAGGTCATATCGCAGAAGGACAGGGGGATCATTATGTTAGTCTACATGGACCGGTTAGCCACTACATTGAATCAATCCAACAGGCAGAAAGTGAAAGATTGCACTGTCACGGTGGAGCTCCATATGCTGACCTCAGTGATGCCGAACTCTCCAGTCCCCACCAGGTCGAACTCTCCAGTCCCCACCAGGACGAACTCTCCAGTCCCCACCAGGACGGAGTCTCCAGTCCCCACCAGGTCCAACTCTCCAGTCCCATCAGTTTAAAGTCTCCAGTCCCCACCAGCAGCGAGGCAGAACCTGATGCTTCCCCAACACTTCCAAGAGAAATCATCTCTGTCATTATTAGATGCACCCTGGATTTGGACATGTCCATGATTGGCAGATTTAATAGAGTGTCTCCACTGTTTAGGGAATTAACAGAAAGACACCTTCCCTGGATTTATATCAGGCCGTCATTGTCTGACCAACTTAACATCGGACAGTCTCATAACGCGGACACAGATGTCAGTGTTATGAGACTATACAGAGCAGCTGGTCGGAGCAGTGGGTTAGCACAACAAATCAGAGACCTTTTCTCCAAAAATAACAGGTGGACGAGAGCTTGGATGACTCTGACCTATCTCGCTTATGGGCGGTACAAAGTAAAAGACTTCTTTTGGAAGTAAAATGGTATTGGAAGTATCCAATACGTTATCCTCTTATTTGGTATTATTTGTTAATTTTTTTTGGAAGTTTTTTGTTAGTCATTAATTGTCAGCAAGGCTTTAATTTTCAGAAGTTTTGAGAAACATTTCTGTTTGTTTGGTTTACAATATGCAGACATCTTTTATTTACATTGTTGTACTAGCCATAGAGACTTCTATTACCCAACCTGTTTTGGTTTGTCTATACTGTTAATAACAACAGGTACCCTTTGAGTCTCAGTGGATGTCAGGGGCTTCACTGAGTGTTTTGTTTTGCTTTTTGCCCTCACCTGGATTTTGCACCCGTGGACACTTTTCTTTATTTATTTTATTTTCACTGGTTCAGCAGCAAGTGGAGCCTGTTTTCGCTCAATCTGTGTTTTTTGCACTTTGCAATAAAGGATTTTCAAAAAAATCAGGAATTATATTTATTGCTCATTTGTATACACAACACTTGATATGATGAAAATAGGCAAGAATCTAAAGAACAAGAATATATGTGGCAAGAAAATTTCAGCCTGTTGAAGACATTTAGTGAGCAACTTGTACTGTATAAGCAGAAGATTTTTAGTATTCATATTTTTCCCATTCAATTAGATTCAAATTTGCTTCATTGGTGTAAATATCACAACAATATTTACAAAGCACCAAGAATCAATTCAACAAAAATTAATGAATTTCATGAATTAAATCAAGAAAAGATTGCATTGTACTGTTAAAACTCGCTCTGTTTGTGGGCGTACATGTGCGTTTTAGTTACAGTATATTATTGTATGTGTGATTTTGTGTGTATATGGGGAAGAAATAATCAAAAGAAATAATAAAATATAATAATAATAATAGTAATAATAATTTTATTATTGTAAAAATAAATGGTTTTGTTTCTTGTGTCATCCTATATATATCCTAGTCAAGAGCAGATGGACCAAAACAGCCACAGCTAAAGTTCTTTCCTCGGACTCTTTGGGGGGACAGAAGACGGGCCTCTATGAAAGACTGGTATACCTTACACAAATGGCTTGAATACTCTCAGAGTAAAGACTGCCTTCTGGTTCGCATGCAGACATTTCGGTCTCCCCTACTCAGCTGATTCAGTCTTTACGTCTGGAGAAGGGTTCAAAAACTGGAAGAAAGCAACTTACGGAGATGGCAGATTTTTAGCCCATGCTAGCCTGGACAGTGTTGGGATCCACAGATGAAGGTATTCATTTTGGGGATTTCAACACAACTGCTTTTGTGTAAACATATCGCTCATCTGCCACAAGAGAAGCTGAACAAAGCACACAAAGGACTGACATGTCAGAGACCCAGCTGTGAGCTACCATTGCTCAGTGGGACCGATACCCCCGACCAGCTAACAAAACCCAGTTCCTTCCTTTGTTCACTCTCTGCTCCCCTGAGACACTCTAGTTACACACAGACTTTATTCAATTTGCCCTGATGCCCCTGAGTTTATTCTTGGTGATTTTAACAACTGCACTTTCAATGAGACTCTGAGAACTTAAGAGCAATATGTGACTTGCAGCATGACTCCAAAAAATTCTACAATAGATCTGTGTTGCCGGTCTGTAAATCCCTGCCCATACCTTCCCTTTCCAGAGGAATATCAGAAGTCTGCTCGAGAGGGCTGCTCTCTCAGCCTCCTTGAATGCTGAACACCGGAAATTAGTAAGGGAAAATTAGAGTACATTCAAACTGTGGCAGAAACCTTGCTCCTCACAGCCACACAAAACATTGCACAGAGGGCACACAGAGAAACAGATGGTTAGAATAAGGAAAATGTTCTTGCTGTTATACAACTTCTAGCCAAACATGATCCCACTGTCAAAAAAAAAAAAAAAAAAGACAAGTCAGAAAAATGCATCTTACCTTGGGTACAATACACAAAATGAGGTTATAGATTGCCTGGCTGAAATGGTCTGCACCTCAATAATTAGTGACATTAAACAAAGGGAGTCTTTCAGTATTATGGCTGACGAAACCAAGTATGTAAGCAAGAAGGAACGAATGTCCTTCGTGATTCGCTACTATTACAATGGATCAGTATGTGAAAGTTTCCTCGGCTTTGAAGCTGCAGAACACCTGGACGGTGCTGCACTTTCCCAATAAATTATACAAACACTACAAAAGTATGGCCAGTACTACAAAAAACACCTAGTAGGGCAGGCATATGAAGGTGCCTCCGTGATGAGTGGAAAGAACACAGATGTGCAAGCATGCATTTACATCAGAGGCTCCATTAGCTTTCTACGTTCACTGCAATGCACACTGCTTAAATTTCGTGTTGGTTGACAGTGTAAAATGAATCCCTGAAGCTTGTTGTTTCTTTTCATTTTTGCAGAAACTGTATATCTTTGTCTCAGGGTCATATGTACACAAGAGGTGGTTAGAGGTACAGAGGGAGATGTTTCCAGGCACCCCATGAGAGTCGCAACGGCTGATAGAGACAAGATGGACATGTAGGTACAATCCTTGTAAGACACTGAAGGACATACACAGCCATCATGCATCTGCTGAGAGAAACATCTGCAGATTAAAATGGTGACAGGGCTGTAGAGGCAAGAGGGATTTTAGCCCAAATAGATTTGAAATTTGTTGGCCTCCTAGTAACATTCACCAATGTTTCTGGAGAAATAAAATTTCTCTCCGATATTTTACAGTCCCCTCAATAACTTTGGGCACAGCTGTGACCCTTGTTGACTCTGTAGTCAAGACATTGAACTCTTACAGAGAGGGCTCTTACTTTCATGACAAATGGATACTATAACCCTTGCTGATCAGTATGACTTCAGTGTTGCACCCTCAGGCTGTCAGGTCACACCAGGCTCTAGGCTTGAGGAATATTACATGTCAATCCCAACAGCTCAAAGACAGGTCAACACAGATAAGGAATCCTTTCGTACAGGGTTATTCTTCCCATTTGTTCATGTGCTTCTGAGTTGAATAGATGATTTTCTGAAGAAAACTGTCATAATGCAAGGCATACAAGCCATGAATCCCTGCAGTTCCACATTTTGTGAGAGAGATGTCATTTTTTCTGTTTGCCTCACAATACAACTGCAACACTGAAGATCTAGAATATGAAATCCCTCATTTAAGTGCATTCTTGAAAGGAAGCTAACTACTGGCTTGGAAACACCTAGCAGTTTAATAGAGCTTGCATTCTTCCTAAAGCAGTTTAGTGAGGTGTTTTATGAGATGTTTAGACTTTGCAAGATTGCACTTGCATTACCTGTGAGCACAGCAGCATGTGAGCACAGTTTTTCTGTGCTAAAGTCAATCAAGACTGTCTTAAGAAATACAATGACCGATGAGCAGCTTGGCAATTTGGGGGTGTTTAGTGTTGAGTCAAGAAGGCCTAGATCCATTAATCTTGAGGATTTTGTGGATATGTCTGCCAAAAGACACAGCAACAGAAGAATTCAGCTGCATTGTAAACAGGGCCCGACCAGTATATCGGTTTGTCAATATTATCAGCAGATATTCGCCTTACAGCATTATATGTTGTAAATATAACAACAAATAAATGTCAGTGTGCGCTGTTTGGGCTTAATCCCAGAAGAAAATAAATCTGCCTTTTTGCTGTGGTCATTTCATTAATGTAAATTGCAATGCTATGTACAATAATCTGAAAATACAATAATCTTATCATAAACTGAGGCTGTGTAACCACAGAATGTAGGCAACGCTACATGAACCAGATATCAGAGTGCAGGCATGACATAATTAAAGCCCCTTTTCTCTTGTCATCACCACAATTTACATCCATGTTTTCTGAGCCAGTAACTACCACTGTTACTGTAATACAAAAAAAAATGTAAATTGTGAAATTTATACTCATGAGAAGCACCTATTTCTCCTACAATTATTGTATAAAATTGTCTTTTTTTCTGAATTTGGCTGTCCTCAGAATTATTCAGCTGTCTAGTGTTAACATGTCTGTGTTGTGGAGCATCATTTGTTGTTCATAACCTTCTCTAATTATATTCATATAAGTTGTCAGAACATATTTTTGGTGTATGTACAATTTACACTTAATATATTATTCAGGAAAATAAACATCATCTAGCAGAGAAGCTAAATGAAATAACATCGGGCCTAATGCAGCAACATTCTCTTAAATTTCTCTTAAAATTCTTTCTTAATTTTCTGATAAGAGAAAAAATAAGAGAAGCCAACGCCAGATGTCCAACAAATGTCCTGAACCATCCAGATGTGCTCTTACCCAGGATTGCTGAATGAGGAATCCTACTTAATCTTAAATTGGAGGTGCGTGTCGGATTGTTTGTAATTAGCGTAGGTAACGCCCCTAAACACTATATAAGGGCAGGTATTGTGCTATGTGCAAATCAGGCACAAGAATTGGAAAGATGCCACCGAAAAAGGCAGTAAGAAGAAGAGGAACTACAGCAGCAGCAAAATCGAAGTACTATTATGTCAACTTAAACAAAGTAAACATGGGATCTTCCAGAACGTGAGTACTGGTGTTACAGGTAAATCAAAAATTCAACAGTGGCAAAAAATCTGCTGTCAATTTTGTGTCAGTCGAGGGGCACACAGTTTCTGAAATTTAAAAAAGTGGCTCGATATGAAGGTGTAAGCAAAAAAGTGCATTGCTCAAGTTACGTGCTCCATGACAACAACTGGACAAGGACAGGAGGAGGTGGTGATCTTGCCAATAGACCAAAGAACACAGGAAATAATCAGAGAGGTGGTAGCGACAGGTCCTTTTTAAAAATTTTACTAATTATCGAGACAAAAACAACTAGAACCACCGCCTGGCGGTTATATGCCTTCGCGCCACATGCAGTTGGTGGACAGTCAGCACAGTGTGGTCTGGAAGAAAGGGTGGCTGGTGTTGGTGGTAGTGTTGGCTGTTTTGTAGTCTAGGCACCTTGTTTGTAACAAATATAGGATTGAAGAGCTATAGTATAGGCCAAAGGAAGTTGTAGAAATTGGTAGTGCCGGTAATGAAATACAGGAGGCAAATGGTCAAATGGAGGTGGTGAAGACTGCTGTCATATGAATCTTGCAGAATGTACAGCCAGGTCACATTCTTCACTCACTGCACACATGAAAATTCAGGGGAAAGTACTTTGCCTGGACACAAGTGACATCACAGTGACCTTGACCTTTGACCTCCAATCTAATAAATTAATCCACGAGTCACAGTGGACCTTTGTATCAAACTGGAACAAACTCTGTTGAGGCGTTCCTAAAATATTTACAAGCTAAGTATAAACATTTGGCTGCAGTGACCTTGCCCACTGACCTGTGACCTCCAAAATCAAAAAGGTCACCCTGAAGTCCATGTGGATCTTTATACCAAATTTGAAGAATCTACCTCAAGGGGTTTCCAAGATATTATGTTCTCAAACATGGCCCAGACAAACATGACATCACAGTGACCTTGACCTTTGACTGCCAAAATCTTCTTCCTTGAGTCACAGTGAACATTTGTGCAAAGTTTGAAGAAAATCCTTCAAAGTGACTAAGATATCGCGTTCACAAGAAATCTGGACGGACGTACGGACGTATGGACAGACAACCCGTAAACACAATACCTCCGGTCCTGGCTATCGCTGGCGCGAAGGCATAACAAAACCTTCAGAGCTTACACTGCAGTTAGAACATATATACAGCAATATACAGCAGAAGCTAGACTGTAGCTTTGGCCTTTGATTCACAACAGTCTGACACTTTTTTTCCGTACTACCACGAGGTCAAGATCTTGGGAATTTTCCCACAATGACATAGAATTGCTTTAAAATCTCCGCAGTTAGCTGCTTGAGCACTGTGCTGCTTCATGAGACAGACAAAGTGCATACAGAGTCCGTAATATTTAACTTTTTCTTTTAACGTAAAACTTAATTCTGGCTTTTACAAATAGAACTATTTAAAAAAGATTCTTCATACAAACATCTCAAACAGCATGATGAGCGCAAAAGCCCAAGTCACACTGTCACAAGTTCTTGATTGAAGCTGTTAAACGGTGTCAGTTCTGAAGAACATTAATGATATGCGGAGAATCCGGTATCAGATGGTGTACAGTGTGTGGCTATAGTGAAGGGATGAACGCAAAAGCAACCGTGACGGTAGGTGGGTTATTTTCTTAATAATGGAAAG
>JAPXVT010000029.1:492181-502506 GCA_029823135.1 Acanthurus reversus
TAGGTGGTACTCAAAAATGTGTGAAGCAGTGGTGAGTGTTGTTTAAATGGCTTTAACAGTTGTATTATTGTGCTTCACTAACACTTGGATGGGCTGTCTTTGATCTAAATAGCTGGGAAACCCTGATTTATTTATTTAATTTTAAAAAATCTTTAAAGTGTAGAGAAATTGAGAGAAAAAACATTGGAAAAATAAAAACATTTGGTAACACTTTCTATGAAGCCTGCCTCTATAATGCATTATAACACATTATAACACATTTTGAACGCACTTATTATGCATTATATGTGGCTATGGTTATGTTTATGGTTAGCTTTGGGGTTAACCATCACCTTGGTTATAACTTTGATTATGCAGCACTATAGGTTCATTATAACGCCTTACAAGTATGTTCACAATGCATTATAGATGGATGCTTTAAGTCAAGTGTTACTAAACATTTCTTTTGTTATTGTGTAGACAGTTAAACAGGATTTATTTAGGTAATATAAAATGATACAGCGGCAGCAAAAAAAACAACAAAAAACAAAAACCTCATAGGGCAAAAGGAAAAAAAAGAAATCAAATAATACCGAGACAAGAAGTGAAATTCTTTGGCTGCTGTATTAATCAATACCCCAAAATTTTATTTTGGATCACCAACTTTCAATGATGTTAAGTTTTTTTAAATTTTGCATACCTTCTGAAATTAATGTCATGAGGTATTTTTATTTTTTGTTTTTATTTATTTATTTATTTAATATATCAAAGAGGGGACAAACAGAGGAAACACTGAGCGCATTATGTCACACATGACTAAAGTAAGAAACGGGAAACCACAACCTGATATGGTGCTCAGTGCATTGCAACATACAGTATGAGTGATAAATAATTAAATCTCAAGGTTTTATACTTACGTCAAGCTTTGAAAACATGGAGCTATTCAAAAGAAAAAGATCATGGTAAACTAATCATTCCTTCATGGCAGACCAGGAGCTAATGTGAACAAAGTCAGGGATGATCTTTACGATGACGGTGACGTACAGTGCCAGAGCCACTTACACTGTGTGCATAAGCTAATATGCTGGCACACTTAACTGAGCCTGCACATCTCGTCTCTGGAAACATTGGTACGGAACTTTGAACCTGTTTTAATTACTGTTGAGTCATGAACTGCAATGCTTTTATCTCAGTGTTTTTGTTTGTTGTTTATTCTTTTTGATGTAACTGAGCCGTTGATATCGGCAATTCTAAATACAGTCTTTATCTGTCCATAAAAAAAACTTCTGACATGAAAACACGCATCCTTCATATTACTTATAACTCCAGTGTGAATTATTGTCGGGGTCATTTGCAAGTCACACGCCTTCCAGCTGTCATGTGTGGGTTTGTTGTGTACATGTGACCTCGTGGCTGTATCGATCCACCACGGCACAGAGAGGAAACCCTGCCTGAGAGATCTGCTTCTGGAAACTGAAACTCTGGAGGACTTTCAAACGATTTTCTATCTCACACTGTTGAAGCCTCATCTGAACTTTAGGACGAGACCTGTGGATTCTGTGTTGGTGTAGGTTTTGGAATGAAGGGCTCAGTTTAACTCTTTCATCCTACATATGGCCTGAGATTATGGGTCATGTTCTGTGTGAGAAAAATGTCACCTCAGCTGACTCCCTTACCCACGGTGTGGTCGCCTCTATTAGCCTCCCGTGTATGTATATACACATATACGTCCAATCTTCAGTGACAGAGAAACAACCGGCTTTTCCTCCACATCCACAAATATCTGACTGATTACTTGGACATGAACAAAGTACTGAACAGATTTCCCTTATTTGATTATTGATTATTTAAATCATGCCAACATGATGGGCCAGTATGCAAGGGATAATGTCGAGCGAGCAGGTCATTTTCTTGCAAAGAACCTCCACAAGGTGATGCAGAACCTCGACTGTATTAGCCTGTCGGGGTTCTTTTCGCAATAATGACCGACTCGCTGGACATTATCCTGCTTATTACATGCTATTTACTAAACTAAATCAATAATTGACACAAAAATATTGACTTAAATATCATTTTACTGATTTAAAAATTATTTTATGTCTTCCGCTCAAAAATAGTCCGTGTGATTCTACAGCTAGAACTGCTTGCATAGCAACGTAGCGTTAACGTTAGCGGTTTCCTGTTTTGGATCCACGGTTGGGAGACGGAGCTGAAGTATCTGCTTCACTCTATCAAATCAAATCAAACTTTATGTATAGAGCACTTTTCATACAGAAAAATGCAGCACAAAGTGCCTTACATATTAAAGAATATTTATAAATAAGCATTAAAGCGTAATTATCAGCAGTAATCTAACAGGACCTGGAAGACTCCACCTTCTTGAGAAGTCTTGAGAAGCTGCGGTCTTCATTTACCAACATCTTAAGTTGGCACAGTATAATGAAACTGCTAAGCTAACTGCTGCCTGCTCACTTCCAATCGCTCCACACAGGCAAAACTCACCGGTCTCCCACCTTCGCTCGACCACGCTCTCTGAAAGGAGTCACGCTGCTCTTCCAACAATCGGCTACAAGCTCTGTTCTCAAAGAATAAACTCCCAAACCAGCAGACATGCCTGAAACTGTGGCATTACTTGATGCTTTGAAAACACCTCAGTCTGTCACTTCACTTTTTCACAAAAAAAACAGTGAGCGGATGATAGACACACAGACACCGGACTTCTTTCTACAGATTGATATGACAGGAAGTGAACCTCCACAGCCAGAAGATCGGCCAGATCCGAGTGGCGTCCCTAACAACAGTCTGTTATTCATACCATCGGTCTGTTATACAGAAATAACAGACCTTAGAATGCTGTGATTGACCAATCAGAGTCGAGTATTCAACAAAGCCATGTAATAACTGTTAATTACTGTTGTAATTATTGTCTTTCTGTATTCTACACATCCAGCATGCCACACATTGAACACTCTCTCTCTCTCACACACACACACACACACACTTCTGTCAAGTTTATTGAATTTATTGAATTTATCCTTTATTTTAGCAGAGAAAACCCACTGAGACCGAAGTCTGTTTTCCAGTGGCCTCCCGCAGGAGTACAATAAAAGACAGCACATGAAAAACAGTAACAACACAGTTAAAATAATTACAAAATATATTCATAAACTCACACTCAATCTCGCATACATATGCCCTGATTAATAAGTCACAATTACTTCTTTTAAGTAGTTCAGACACTAGCTCTTTAAAAACACCATGTGATACGAGAGAGGGCAGCTTAGACGTCAGCTGAAAATTGTTCCATATGACGCTGCAGCAACAATAAAAGCAGTCCTTCCCCATTCAGTCCTAAACCTTGGTATTTTCAAAGTGACCCACTTCTGAGATTTGCTTGTATGGCTCCAGATGTTTATAGACAGGAGAGAAGTCAGATAAGGAAGGACTTTACCAATGAGTGCCCTGTAAATAAAGAGATTACTGTCTCCTCCTGTGGTGACAGAATACTGTCACCTGTGATCATGCGCTACAATATACAGCATATAAGGGATTCAATACAGAAGCAGCTGCGTGTGTATAGGAATGTCTCCATAATCCATAACAGGCAGCACTGAAGCTTGTTTGTTGTTGTCGGGCAAGACATTTCTGTAAAGAAACCCGAGTTGAGACCTTTTTTTTCCAACTATCGTTAAAATCTGTGACTGAATACAAAAGTCGATCTAGCCAAATATTAAATTGTTGAACATGTTCAATGAATACATTATTTAAAATGGACAAAGTAGTGTGCAATATTTTTATTGCTGCCTTAATTTTGCACTATATTTGCTGCATGTCATCCTACAGCAGAGACTGTTTAAAGCACTGAAGCCTCGTCCTTCTTACAGGCCTACTTATACGACAGGCTGTGTTTATGATAGAATGACTGTGCTTTATGTATTTACTTAATCATTTAATTTTTTTTACTGGCCAGTTCTCCTCGGGATTGTCGCCTATGGTTGCAAATTATGTAACAGGGTGATGTTGTTTTTTTATTTTATTGAGGTAGTCTGTTACAGCAGCAAGTTATCGATGTTAAATGAGTTATTAATGCTTAACCTCATCACTGGGTGAGCTCTTCATTGTTAAAAATAACCCCCAAAAAGAAGTTCACTTGCTTAAAACGTCACCCAAGGCTGGGTGTACAACCACTTCAAAATTCTTTCCAGCACCGTCGGCATTATATTCTAAATCGTCTAATTTGTATTTTTAAGCAAACAATGTATGTATTTTATTTAATCTCGTGTTATTTTAATTCAAACTCTTAACTCTCCTCCTGACTTCAAGTAGTCCAGGAGCTGGAAAGCAGCAGAGGCTCTGGGATCAGAATCAGCCGACAGGATGCAGTTTGAGTCTTCCGGGGTTTGGATTACGGGCGTAATCTCTCCTTTCATTTTACTGATCTTGACTCAATTTATTATGCATTCTCAAGGCTTTGAAAACGCAATTGTATTCAACAAAAACTTCCACTGTTTGTTGTCCTTTGTCGCCTTCCTCCTGCTTTCCAAGTTGTCTTTGTTGTTTTTGTGGTTGATCTTTTCTGTTTCAGTTTTCCTTTGATAAATCTGCAGTGTATTTATTTATTAAAAAACTCATTTAGCATTTAGCTGTTCAGTGACAAAATGAAATTGTGTAAAATCAAAAACTGTATTTGCACTGCATTACCGTGTCTAACTCTGGTTTGGATTGTAAAATATGGAGTGACGCCTGTGAGCTAGTCCAGGCAGTCGGCTCAGCAAAGGCGTCTCCCCATCATCTCCATTAAACGTGCAAAACTCACACAGACGAGTATCTGGTGATGCACTGAACACACAGAGAAGGGAAAGGCATCGATCTTCTTATCTTACATCAGGATTTTCAATGAATAGACTAAATTCCCCAAAGAAGTTCACTTTTCCTTTCAAGTTTTAGTTATTCTCTGACCAAATATTAATCATTTCTGTCCAAGAAATGTGTTTCTTCGCTCCTTGCTATATTAGCTTTCAAAGGCACACAGCAGTATGTGCTGTAAGATTTAGCAAGACCTGGTGAAATAATATAACGATCAGATACAAGAAATGATTATAAAATTGATGAAACATGCCAACGTTTTGTAACTCAGTGATGTGAGAGCTGTGAGCACACTGAACATGAAAACACTGTGTAAACAAAACAATACAAAGTTATGTTCATTTAACATTCTGATATATAAAAAAATGACAAATACCTTTAAAGTTCAAATTTAAAAATCATGTATGTTAAAAAAAATCTTTACATTGATCATACGTACATATTTTTCAGCGCTGGTTCACAATTAACACAGTAAAAATACTTTACTGTTCTTGAGTTTTCAGGCATCTGTCTGTTTATAAAAGCTACTTTTTACTTTTACTCACCACATTTCAACAAAAGTATCTGAACTTCCTGCACCTTACATTTTCAAAAGATTCTTGTTACTTTAGTTCCAATGCATTTGAAGGGAAATTAATGGTTGTTTTTATTTTGTATCATTGCGCGCTGCCTCTCCCACATCAAGATCGGTTTCAATTTAAGGGATTCGACAGGAAGACTTAAAAAAGTTGATTTCTTGGTGTATCCATTAGTGTTAATCACACAACACAGACGTGTCAAGACAAAAACGAAATAAAAGAGGGATGTATGGAGGACCATAAGGGTCGTGCTTGTAATAGAGAATTTCTTTATTTAAAAACTAAATGTACAATTAAAAACGGAAATTAATAAGACAGCCAGGAGGAAGAGCAACAACGATGAAAGTGGACCAGCCGACTTTCTCAATGACAATGAAGCAGTATGTTTTTCTGAGTGTTCATTATTTTTAGTGTACTCCTTTCTTTATTTGATTTTTATTTTATTTGAGAGTAGAATTGTTAAAGTTTAATAGTGGTTGAATGGTTTCAGTATGAGGTGAGGCTCACTTGGCTTTGTGTGGAAACAGCTGGTGGAAATGTCCTTCAGAGGAATACTTTTTATTTTCATCCTGCAGGTTTATTTCAGAGCCTGTGCTTTGTCAGTTTTACTTTAGTAAAGAAGTTGAATCAAAACTTCTAATTTGACCAGAATCCTTCTTTACACAGGTATCTGTAATTCTTCTTGAGAAAAGAATGTGTGCACTTTTACCTCTTAATTCTGGGTAAACATATTTACAACCTTTCTTTATAAAATTAGTTGATGTGAAGAAAAATGGGTTTTTGTCTTTGAGGGGGAGAGAGTAAAAACTTTTAAGACTCCAGGGCGAGGAGGAAAAAAAACAGTCAACATAAAATTTGATTTACAAAAAGTTTCTCATTTCTCAAAGAGTTTTCCAGAGGTTTTGTCTTCTCTTGCAGAAATGGCTGATTGTCCTAATTTCCTGAATTCAATCATCTCTCGCTTTACCTTTAACTCTTGTCACTCTGTCCATTCACTGCTCTGCGTGTACTGTATTGTAAAAGATAAATTACTGCTGAGCACCATGATACATCATCTTTAATGAATTACTCTCTGGTTTGCATTTACACCACTAGGGGTCGTGTGAGCTCCACAGATGTGGCGCTCTCGCTGCCTCTCTTGTCACGCAGCTGTGAGGCTTGAGGAAAGTTAATAACGTTACTACTACCGGGTGTAATTATAGCGCACAGCCTTAAGAGCAACACATGAATGGCGAATGATTTTCTGCATACATATCACAACATTTGCATGCATTAACCCGCTTCTGCCTGCCTGTCCACGGGCTCACACAGCCTCCACCGGCACGTCAACAAGCCCGCCACTCAATCTAATCACACACTGGGTCGATGATGCGCTGCACATCAACACGGCCAGGTGAGAATAAAATCACAGTTTGGCAAAGGAGGAGTTAAAGTCATAAATGTGCAGCCTTGTTGTCATCTGTCTCTCTTTTCTTTGGCTTTATAAGAAAACCCGGTGCGGGCTGAGGGGCAGGTGGAGAGAGCTAGAGCAGCGGTGAGGGAGGCATGGGCCGAGCGGACGTTGACAGGCAACCCCGCCATCCAATCAGGAGAGGCCTTTCAACTTGATTTACAGCCGCGGGGGCTGCGAGGGGGAGGCGCGATGCGGGGAAAAAAGCAAATAGCTGAGTGAACAACATCAGTGGAGAGTGGAGTGGAGCTGACCGCAGTGACGGAGCAGGGTGCCAACAAGAGGAGCGGAGCCGCAAAAACAAGGAGGACGAGTCCAACTGTGGTTTTCTTTTTAGGGCAAATCACAGAAGATAAAATGTGTGTCTTCTTTTCACCTGTATGGATCCTGGTTTCTGTTTTCCCATTCTTGTGCAGACTGCTTCCATCACTCCAGCAGCACTGCGCTTCATTAGAATGCGCGCTGTAGCCGTTTCGGGACGCGTCTGAAAAGCCAGACAGCGGAGCTAAAAAAAAAAAATCACATGTAGTCAGTAAAACTAGTTAAAAAAAAGAATAAGAATAGAATGACTCTGTTTTAACTGGACACATTTTTTGGACGCTTCTCACATTTTTGGAGACTTTTACGCATTTTGGAGACTTTTGCCTCCTGACTTAAGCTGAGGATGGGAATTGACACTTTGTCCATCAGCAGAGGATAATACGGTTTAAAATCTGTCGTTTTTTCTTTCTCTCTCTCTCCTTTTTTAACCCAAGTGCACTTTTTATGGCGATGATTGTGCTTTTGATCGTCCTGTGCTTCACGGATGAAGTGCTCTCTCAGATACGCTACTCTGTGCCGGAGGAGGCGGACCATGGCACCTTGGTGGGAAATATTGCCGAGGATCTGGGACTGGACCTTACCAAACTGGCCTCCCGCCGCTTCCAGGTGGTACCCAGCTCTCGGACACCGTACCTGGAGGTGAATCTGGAGAACGGCGTTTTGTTCGTTGACGAGAAAATCGATCGTGAGCAGATCTGCAAGCAGAGCGCGAGCTGCCAGCTCAACATGGAGGTGTTCTTGGAGAACCCGCTGGAGTTGTTTCGGGTCGAAATCGAAGTGGTGGACATTAACGACAACCCGCCCAGCTTCCCGGAGACAGACATCACGGTGGAGATCTCAGAGAGCGCTACTCCGGGCACCCGTTTCCCCTTGGAGAGCGCGTTCGACCCGGACGTTGGCTCCAACGCTTTACGCACGTATGATATCACCACTAACAACTACTTTTATCTGGACGTGCAGACGCAAACGGACGGAAATAAGTTCGCGGAGCTAGTCCTGGAGAAGCCGCTTGACCGGGAGCAGCAGGCGGCGCACAGGTATGTGCTGACCGCCGTAGATGGCGGTCAGCCTCCTCGGACTGGCACCGCGCTGTTGGTGGTCAAAGTGTTGGACTCTAATGATAACGTGCCGGTGTTTGACCAGTCCGTCTACACGGTGAGCCTCTCTGAGAACGCACCGGTGGGCACGCTGGTCATACAGCTAAACGCCACCGACCAGGACGAGGGATTAAACGGGGAGATAGTTTATTCCTTCAGTAACCACAACTCCAACCGCGTAAAGGATCTGTTCAGCATAGACCCGCGCACCGGGCGCGTCGAGGTGCGCGGTGAAGTGGATTTTGAGGAGAGCAGCCTGTACCAGGTGTTCGTCCAGGCCAAGGATCTGGGGCCAAACGCGGTGCCCGCGCACTGCAAAGTGTTGGTCAAAATCACGGACGTCAACGACAATGCACCGGAGATCACCTTCAGCACCGTCACCGAGTCGGTGAGCGAAAAGGCGGCTCCCGGTACCGTCATCGCGCTGCTGAGTGTGACGGACAAGGACGCGGAGGAAAACGGGCAGATACACGTGGAAATCCTCGGTGATGTCCCGTTCAAATTAAAATCCTCATTCAGGAATTATTTCACCATAGTGACGGACGGGCCGCTGAACCGGGAGCAGGCGGACTCCTACTCCGTGACAGTGGTCGCGCGGGATAAAGGGACGCCCTCTCTCGCTACCAGTAAGTCCATTCGAGTCCATGTGTCAGATGAGAACGACAACGCGCCCACATTCACGCAGCCGATATATGATGTGTATGTGACAGAGAACAACGTGCCCGGTGCTTACATTCATGCTGTGACGGCTCTGGACACGGACGTCGGTCAGAATGCGCTCATCAGCTACTCCATATTAGAGTGTGACATCCAGGGCATGTCAGTCAAAACCTACGTGTCCATCAATGAGGAGACAGGCTACCTGTACGCACTCAGGTCCTTTGATTATGAGCAGCTCAAGGATTTCACATTCATGGTCCACGCCAGAGACGCAGGGAGCCCTGAGCTCTCCTCCAACGCCACAGTCAAAGTCATTATAGTGGATCAGAATGACAACCCCCCCTTGGTGCTGGCCCCCCTGGGGAAAAATGGCACAGCCAAGGAGCCCCTGCCTCGCTCTGCTGAGCCGGGATACCTGGTGACCCGCATCGTGGCTATGGATGCGGACGATGGTGAGAATGCTCGGCTGTCCTACAGCATCCAGAGGGGGAACGAGAATGGCATGTTTCGGATGGACTGGAGGACGGGTGAGCTCCGGACAGCGAGGCGGGTTTCGGCCAAGCGAGACCCCCACCAGCTGTACGACCTCCTGATCGAGGTGAGAGACCATGGTCAGCCACCACTGTCCTCAAGCGCCAGCGTTCTGGTGATGCTGGTGGACAGCGTAGCGGAAGGCCGCGGCGGCGGTGACCGGGGAGGCAGCACCAAGGCCAAAGACGGCACCCTGGACCTCACCCTCATTCTCATAATCGCCCTCGGCTCAGTCTCTTTCATCTTCCTCCTGGTCATGATCATGCTGGCTGTGCGCTGCCAGAAGGACAAAAAGCTCAACATTTACACCTGTCTGACCAGTGACTGCTGCCTGGGCTGCAGCTCCTGTTGCTCGCGACAGGGCCGTGCTCGTAAAAAAAAGCTCAGCAAGTCGGATATCATGCTGGTGCAAAGCACGGGCAACGTCAGTGGGGCCGGTACGGCTCAAGTCCCTGTGGAAGAGTCAGGGAGCTTCGGCTCCCACCACCAAAACCAGAACTATTGTTACCAGGTATGTCTGACTCCAGAGTCTGCCAAAACCGACCTCATGTTCCTAAAGCCTTGTAGTCCATCTAGGAGCACAGACACCGATCACAACCCGTGCGGGGCCATAGTGACAGGGTACACAGACCAGCAGCCTGACATCATATCAAATGGCAGCATTTTATCAAACGAGGTAAGAGTTCCTCTCATGCACACGGTTTAACCCCCTCCAGAGACTGTCAGCATGTCTAAAGCCTCATTCAGAGACCGGATCTCCCTGTAGACACATGAAACTTGCCTGTTTGATACCATTTACATGCATCCCTACATGGGTCATTTCCATTTTGTTTTCCCGTTTTT
>JAPXVT010000029.1:795296-807681 GCA_029823135.1 Acanthurus reversus
TCTACAGTAATGCTTTACACTTTACATTTGCATATCCGAGACTCAGGGGAACAGCAGAGGTGCCTCCCTCCTTTTGTTAAGTGACTCTCCCTCTCTGCTTTGTGTGTGTGTGTGTGTGTTGGGGGGGTAACCTGCACAGGTGCATGTGTGTGACTCTGCTTCTTGGCAAAGGTATGCGCTCTCTGAATGCGAACAATCCAAGTGTGTGCACCTCCAAAACGTGTGTGAGATCAGTACTGTATTCATCATGGGCATTGAGAAGATGCACTTGGGCTGAACTGATGTGACCTATGTGGACTTTAATACACACTTTCAATTATGTCACATTGCACGTTTGGTGGTGACCAGAATTTTTGTTATTTTTGCAACTTGTCTTTCCGTTCCTCAGTGTGTATTTAAAATAACATTTTTCCCCATTTACGCCTTGCTGAACTGCTCATTCCACTGTTTATAGTATTAAATAATTTTGATATCACTTATTTTTGTGACTTCGCATTTAATTTTTTTTTTTTAATTGGAGTGTCTGAAATAATGATTTAACCTAACTTCTTATCTGCAGAAATTTAAAAAAGCGTGCACCAGAAAGTTTATAATAGGTTTTATAAAGTAAGGTCGTCAAATATTAGCTGGTAAATAAGACCCATAATTCACATTTTGCAAATAAATTCTCTTTGTGGAAAGGGTCTCGCATACCTCACATTCCACCCGTCCAATAACTGCTTGAGTTAATCGCAACCGTTCATATCATATGGGGTTTACGCGATAATGACTAATGGAGGAGCGCCGAAGAGCCGGCTACCGGCCTGTGCCATGAAGCAAACTGTCCTTGTGTGTACTGTTGCTGCTTCTCTCTGGGCTCCTCATCATCAGTACTGCATGAATGGTTCATCGCTAACACAGTTTTGACTGTGACTGACAGCAGAGGAGCCTCTCAATGTCTGTCGACATATCTGTGCAGTTGGTACAGACACACAAATGTAGTCGTCTCTAATCAGAACAGCGGTACTTTGCAAATGTTCCGACATCAAACATCAGGCCTGGTAGTCTTGTCATGTCCTGTTCCAGGAGCATGCTGTCAGGGGCTGGACTTTTGCTGAGGACATAAACCACTTGTTTTAAGAAATATAAATTTGGGCAAAAAACTAAATGCAGTTGCTAACTACATGCAGTTGACAGTTATTCTGAAAGTTTTGACAAAAACTTGCATTTCAGTTGTCCTCTCATGCAGCTCCTGCAGCCTCCTCCGGTCATCAGGGTCAGTGTGGCTGACCTTTACACCGCTGCCTCTGGAGCTCACACCCCCCTCCCCCCCACCTCTTCCTCTCCTCTGACCTCTCACCAACACACTTTGCTCTCCAACTTCAGAGGCTGAAATTAAGGTTGAATCCTGGAATAAAAACACAACTGTTGTTGTAAAAACACAAACCTTATATACTGTTAGCAATGCATTAACAGAAGGTTATAATGTAATATATTACAAAGGCATAGTTGCAAACTAGCAACACTACTGCCGAGAAAGTAGGTATCATGATCTGTCTCACGGCTAATGGGAAAGCAACAATCTGGTGGCAGAGTTTACATTCCTGGAAATACTGTTCATTACAAATTGCAATTTAAGGCTTAGGCATTATTGGCTTAAGCTGTAGCATTATTGGTGTCATTGTTGTCTCATGATTAGCAGCTTAACTTGGCAAGTCATCTAACCAAGCTATGTCTCAGGCTCGCATACAACTAAATTCATAAGTCCATCTTACGCCAAAATTTGTCTCTTTCCTTGTCAGTCTTCAAGTTGGCTTTATAAATTTGGAACCTAACAAACTTATAAAGGTAAAGTAAAAGTAAAGATCCTGTATCGGTCACAGATACAGTGAACAGTTAACTCATCCCCGAGAAGCAGTGGGCAGCCACAGTGCAGCGCCTGGGCACCAACTCCAGACTCTGAGCCAATACCTTGGTCTGGGGTATCTCAACTAGCGTGTAATAAATTACCCTCTCCAATGTAGCCATCAACATCCACAGTTGATGCCCAATGGCCAATGCATCTGTGGGCCGTTCGGCAGGTACAACCCCCCCCCCCCCCCAGAACTGGCCAGCTGCATTGGTCTGATGGATGAGGGATAATCAGCCCATCGGCACATCCCATTGGTTTACACAATTGTCATACACTCACAGGATGGTAATCATCTAATGGGCTGGACTTTCAGTTGGCAAAGCCAAGCTAATGAGTCAGGTGACCGTGTGAAGATTGAGGAGAATAAGTGACAAAAAAACGTCTACGTGGCGCTAAAAAGCATTTTTTTAAGAAAAAAATTAAATCCCTTGAAGCAGGGCTGCTAAACACGCCAAACTTACATATTTATTTGGTGAAGGAGAGCAAGAGGTACAGTTGGCCGCGATCCAACAATGCGACTTTGCTTTGCGGTGGTTTGGGGCAATAGCACCGACGAAGGTCTGCATACAGACACAAATGATTATTTGAGTGTTGTCATATCATATGTGAAGCCGTTCAAAATTTAAAATATTCTGAAAATTCAGGAGAAGGTTCAAAATTTTACAATTTTCAAGAGGTTACTGCTCATTCATACTTTCAGCTAGAAACTTCATTCAAACATCAAAATATTCCAAATTCCTTCTTAATTTCAACATCCATTCAACTTTCAAATGTCATTTAAAATACTCAAAATATTCACCTTTTTTCACACTGTTGTTATAATGGATTCAAATGAGAAAACCTTTCAACCTCACACATATTCAGTTTCTTCCAGTTAGTTAGTTCAATTCAAACGTCTCAGTAATTCATGCCAGCGTTAAGTGTTCTAAAAATATTCATCTTCTTCAGGCGGCATTCCACGAATGCTTTTTCAGCGTCAGCATTCACACCTGTAACTTCTTCAGAAATTAATTCTCTAATTAGAATAGTGCTCTATAATTTATAACTGTTGACGAGGGGACAAAGGTTGTAATGTGACTTGTTTATTAGTAGAATGTTTATCAATCAGCTTTCTGTATCTGTATCTTTCATATATGTTCCAATTACCACCAACTTGCTTTAGCTCACAGCCTACACTTAAATATGACATGCAGACAGGGGACTTCATGATGGCTACAAACATACTACTGCAAAGTATCACACCTGTTCAATTTCTTGAACACAGGCTTTGTTGGAAGCCTTTAACATTTAGGAGGAGGACAAGAGATCCAAAGTGATCCAGTGTTTGCAGAAAGGAGAAGGTGTTGTGTACACATGCCTTAGAAAATCATCAAACTTCTGCTTGTACCAAGCGCTGCTGCTTGAATTTTAACTCAGAGTAGTCGCAGGTCCCATATCATGCCTGATATTGCCTCCTTTCATTGGCTGCTAGTTGGATTCAGGATTGATTTAAAGATTCTTTTAATAACTTTTAAGCCCAACATGGTCTAGCCCCCAACTATTCACATTCACTCACAGAGTTTCTGACATTCTGGGCTCCAAGTCAGCTGTCCCAGGTTCACGTTGGTGGGTAAGGGTGCCTTTGCCATCAGGGCCCCTCTGCTCTGGAATTCTGGTAATCCTAATCTGCCAAGGAGATTAGGATTGCCAACACTTTACATGTACCTACGTTAACCAACAGAAATATGCTCATGTTCTCTTCATCTCCCCACCCATCCACCCACCCAAGGCTTACAAACTAGAGACAAAAGGAAGAAAAAAAATTTTAAAAGAAAAAACAAATGCATACTTAGAAACATAATGCACATGTATGAAAATAAATCACAATAATAAAAGGAGAAAGGAAAAAGGGACATTTCCTCATCACTGATAATCATATCATAAATAAAACACTTAACCTGATTTTAAATGATTACTGAAAAATTATTTTTATAGGAAAGCCTTTTTCTGATGCCTGACTGACAGTTTTCCATGAAGTTTTACCCTGATGTTATATTGTTTTTTTGTAATCACAATTTGTATGAATATGGAATTTGTAAGCATTTTGTAACTTTTTAAATATGTGCTAAATAAGTTATTATTATTATTAGGTGTATTTCATCAGAGTTGTTCAATGTGTTGAATAAATAAAACTTTATTAATGATTAGAGAGGACATATTATGCCCATTTTTTGGGTTCATGTTTTATTCTTGGTTACTACTAGAGCAGGTTTACATGCTTTGATGCTCAAAAAACTCATCTTTCTCATACAGTCGACTGCAGCAGCGCTGTTTTTTCCTGGATTTTTGCCTCTGTCTTAGACGCTCTGTTTTAGCTCCTGCCCCGCCTCTAAAGACTTACTCTGCTCTGATTGGCCAGTTCAAACACACACCTTCCAAATGAACCTATAGAGAAGCCCAGCTTACTGTGACACACTAGTGTTCTGAGATTTAAAAAACTGATGAGAACGGAGCATTCAGAGCCTGTAGAAAGAGCACACAGGGATTACTGCTACACACCCTAACCTCATTATTTCATTCGTTGGCATCATTTAAAACGGCAACCCATGTTTGTAACATCATTTATAGGTTTATAGAGACAGAAAAGCATAATATGACCCCTTTAAAAACACTTTTTTAAAATTGTGTAACAAACTCAGAGATGTTTTTTTTAACATTTTTTTTTTTTTACGTTTAACACAGACTTTTCAAGCACTGAATTAACAATCATTTAGACACAATACAGTCTTGGAAACACAGGTATTCCTGCACATATAAACAGATAGCAGCAAATTGAACAGATCATTAAAACAGATTTACAAAAGGTTGTCTCTCGAATCACACATGCAAAGATATGAGCAGAGAGTGTTGCTCTTGCTACCGCATTCATAACCTTTCATTTATTTTTTCATAAACGGCATAAGAATGTTATTTAATCTGCTACTTCATTGTAAAAAATCACTCTACCACTAACTTCCCCGTTTAATTCACGTTTAAAATCTTTATTTTTAAAAATATTTTTAAAAAATGTAAACGCACTGAGTTAGCTTAGAGGCTAATTTTCATCAGCAGCCCCTTTGCCAGGTGTTAATGTGCATCGATATGGGCAAAAAACACCATAAAAACAACATGTTCATCAGGTAGAAGCCTATCACATTAAACAGGCAAACAAAGAAAGCATGTATATAATAGAGACAAATGAATGACATGACACATTAACCACATTTACACACCTTACCCACATGAGGTCCAGTCACATGCTGGGGTTTCACCTTGTCTTGTTTCATCTGAAAAGGTGCAGCGAGGTTTCCGAGAAGAGCATGGCGCCAAGATAGATTTGGTTCAATAAGATGGAGTAAACTGATCAGCTTTGAAACAAAGACGCACATGTACATGTACGTGTGTGTGTGTGTGTGTGTGTGTGCAATCATCCCTGCCCTGGAGACAGTGTGTAAAGATGTCTATGATAATTCATCCACTATAAATGAACCTCCATTTATAGATTTTAATGAAATCCTAATTGCCAGCTTAATACACTCCCTTACTTTAATGGAGACATAAGTAATAGGCAAGGGGACATGAAATTATTTTATTCTGATATTTATTACACCCATTTGACTCCTTTGCAATAAAGTTCAAAATTAGATCCAGGCTGAAAATTATCTAACAAATGATATCATTTGAATCACCTAATTAGATGGGACAATCACCGCTGCTTGATGAAGGAGGTTAAACTCCCATAATCGAGAAAAAAAAGTAATCTCGGTTGAGAATGTGTCTGCTAATGTACATGCAGATAGAGAAGAAGGAAGAGATGCTTTTCACAAGAGTCAGTTATAGTTACTCCAAATGCGATTGACTCCATTAAGACCCTAAGTTGTCTCCGTAAAGCAGCTGCATGTCAGGATTTTCACGTCAGTCCGTATTCATTCAGTATATCACAAGTGAACATGTAATTTATTGTAAAATCTGAATAAGTTAAAGCCATTGCAAAAACTGCAATCCATTAAGGAAGAGAAGAACAACTGGTATTTAAAAATGTATAAAATTATTAGACAGCGTGAAAAATCAAGTAGAAGAAAAGTAACACCTTTCTTAACTTTCTTGAAAAAAGTATTTTATCAGGGAAATCCAGTTCAAGGCTGTGCTTAACCCATTTTTGAGAAGTTAATCCATCACTCATCACACACCATTTTTGTTGAGTCTTAAATGATGCCGAACAAAGAAAATCTCAACCACACATCTTTTTTCTGTTGAGAAAGACATTCAAGCTGGGAGGGTTGAGACCTATTGTAATTCGAGAATTATTATTATGCTGGTCAAATGAATTGCCTTTTTGGGGCCTTTAACATACTCCAAAACTCATGAAACTTGGCAAAAAATCAGTCGTGGTGAAAATTTACACATTTTATTGGTTTTGCAAGTGGGCGGGGCCAAACGTCTCCACAGCGCCCCCTAGAAACGGTTAAAAATTCATGAAAAATCTGTGGTTTGGAGGATGAAATTTGGTAAGCATGTGGAGCATGCCAAGACGATCAGATTTGCACGCTTGGACTTTTTGGTCAGATTGACAGGAAGTGTGGTGTTTTGGTTTTCTCATGTGGGCTGGGGGAGGTGTGGGGCATGTCTGTCTTTTCCCTGTTTGCAGAGGCTGGGCTTGGATCCGCAGGTGGCATGTGAGCTGCAATCACACAGCTGGAGCTGATCTCAATCAAGACTGCATATAAGCAGAGACTCTGAGGGCACTCGCTGCCAGATTGTCACTGCTGCTTTGTGGTAGAGTTGGTCGCTTAGTTGAAGTTCCTCTCTAGAGTTTTTTGACCTCATCAGTGTTTGTTGCTAGTTTCCAGTCTTACTTACCTTTTGTTCCATGTGCTCTAGGTTTTTTCCTGCCATCCAGCTCCAGCTTGCTAGCCACTTCGATGCCCAGCTTCAACCTTCCACCTGCTTCCAGCCACCAGCCTTCAAGCCTGTTCACCTCATGTCACCTGTACCCCCACCACCACCACCACGTGCCTCCTCTCCTTACCTCCAGTCTGCCAGTGCCAGTCACCGAGTGCGCCTCCACAGGCCCGCACTTACAGCCCCCCCTCAACTCCAGTCACCATAGCTCTTCCCTGTTGCCTCCTACCTCAAATAAATCCCTCTTTCATTCTTCCCCCCACGTCTGTGTTTGCTACTGGGTCCAAGTGCTTCAAAACATAACAGTACAATCTGGCCAAAAAGATGGACTCAGCAGACTCAGACTCGGATCCGATTCGTCAAGCACTGAGAGACCAAGGAGCTTTAGTTGGAAAACATGATCAAGTATTGAGAGATGTCGTGGGAACCCTCCAGGAGTTAAAGAACAGCATAAGTCTCATCAACACTCAGCTTTCTCAGTCCCCCCCCCCCAGATGGCGCCACCTGCTTCTCCTGTCCCTCAGAGTTACACTGTTTCACCTTCAGTCCACTCTGCAGCTCCTCCCACCTCCAGAGAGCCCTTTGTTCCCCCTCCAGAGCAGTACGCAGGTGATCTTGGTTCATGTAATCGTTTTCTTCTACAATGTTCTTTAGTGTTTGATATGCAACCTAACAGTTACCCTACAGACCACTCTAGGATAGCTTATATGATCAACCTATTAAGGGGTAAAGCGGGGCAGTGGGCTACAGCTTTATGGGAAAGTAGGTCTGGAGTTCTAGATTCTTATGATCTTTTTTGTGCAGAATTACGCAAGGTTTTTGATCACCCTGTACAGGGTCAGGAAGCCTCTAAACGACTGTTATCTTTACGTCAGGGTTCGTCTTCAGTCGCCACATATTCTGTAGACTTCCGTATTTTGTCAGCTGAGAGTGGATGGGATGAAGTTGCTTTAAGGGGTGTTTTTGTGCAGGGCCTTAGCGAAGAGCTTAAGGATGAATTAGCCACTCGTGATGAGCCAGACTCCCTTGAGGAGCTTATTTCCTTGGCCATTAAAATAGACAATAGACTGAGGGAAAGAGCCAGGGAGAGATCCAGGAGGCCCAAGACTTTAGCCACCCCTACCCCATCCCCTAGGCCCAGCCTGCAATCTTTTCCCAGTCCTGTCTTGAACTCTCAAAGACCTGTTAGTGCTCCCCCTGTTGTGGAGGAGGAACCCATGCAACTGGGTAGAGCACGCTTGACTGCAACAGAGAGGCAACGGCGGATGAAGATGAAACTCTGCATTTACTGTGGTCAAGCTGGTCATTTCGTCGCATCCTGTCCTCAAACACCAAAAGATCCGGCTCACCAGTGAAAGAGGGCGCCCTGGTGAGCTAGACCTCTTCTCAACCCAGCCCTTCTCTAAGAGTAAGTCTGCCTTCCACTCTTCTGCTTAACCAGAAACATTTCCCCCTATCTGCGTTGATTGATTGTGGAGCTGATGATAGCTTCATTGACAGTGATTTGATAGAGCAGCTTGGAGTCAGCCTTGAGCCACTAGAGGTCCCCAAGAATGCTAATGCTCTGGACGGCAGGTTAATTGCTACTGTGACTCACCGTACTGCCCCAGTTACATTAATTATTTCTGGTAACCACCGTGAACAGATTCAGCCCTGTGTAATTCCCTCTCCCACATCCCCTTTAGTACTCGGTTTACCTTGGCTAAAGATTCACAACCCCAACATTGACTGGCAGACTTCAAAAATTGTCAGTTGGAGCATTTACTGTCACACTCATTGCCTCCAGTCTGCCGTACCCACTGTTGAAACTCCTTCCTCAGCCTCTTTCAAATCATCAGATTTATCCTCTGTTCCACTTGAGTATCATGAATTATCTCAAGTTTTCAGCAAAGACCTGGCCCTTTCCCTACCACCACATCGACCTTATGACTGCGCCATTGAGCTACTCCCTGGGGCCAAACTTCCCACCAGCAGACTCTACAACATTTCTCTTCCTGAAAAAAAGGTGATGGAGAAATACATCACTGATTCACTTGCTGCTGGCCTTATCAGACCATCATCCTCCCCTCTTGGTGCAGGTTTCTTCTTTGTTGAGAAAAAGGACACCACACTACGTCCCTGCATAGATTTCAGAGGATTGAATGATATAACGGTGAAAAACAAGTACCCATTGCCACTCATTGACCCCTCTTTTGAACCTCTCTGCAATGCAAAGATTTTCACAAAGTTAGATCTCCGAAACGCCTACCATTTGATTCGCATTAGAAAGGGAGATGAATGGAAGACCGCCTTTAACACCCCCATGGGCCACTTTGAGTATTTGGTTATGCCGTTTGGCTTAACCAATGCCCCAGCAGTTTTCCAGGCATTCATTAATGATGTATTACGTGACATGTTGAACAGATTTGTCTTTGTGTATCTGGACGACATACTCATTTTTTCCCCATCCCCAGAAGAACACATTCAACACGTGAGACAGGTCCTGCAGCGTCTCCTGGAAAACAAGTTGTACGTCAAACCTGAGAAATGTGAGTTTCATGCCCAGTCTGTTAATTTCCTCGGCTATGTGATTGCTCAGGGGCAGCTCCAACCGGATCCTGCCAAAATAAAAGCCGTCTCGGAGCGGCCCATTCCCTCCTCCCGGAAACAGCTCCAGCGCTTCCTGGGCTTCGCCAATTTCTATCGACGCTTCATTCGAAATTACAGTAAGGTAGCGGCTCCCCTCACAAAACTCACCTCTGTCAAACTTCCCTTTCATTGGTCTCAAGATGCTGAGATTGCTTTCCTGCTGTTAAAGAAACTGTTCACACAAGCTCCTGTGCTTCTCCACCCTTACCCACAGAAACAATTTGTGGTGGAAGTGGATGTCTCGGAGTCAGGGGTGGGGGCCGTATTATCTCAGCGTTGTTCAGCTACTAACAAATTACACCCTTGTGCATTTTTCTCAAGACGTTTATCTTCTGCAGAGCAAAATTACGATGTCGGTAATCGGGAACTGTTGGCTGTGGTGCTGGCACTCCAGGAATGGCGTCACTGGCTGGAGGGCTCTTCACATCCATTTTTGGTATGGACTGACCATAAAAATCTAGCTTATCTTCGAACAGCAAACAGACTCAACTCTAGGCAAGCACGGTGGGCTTTGTTCTTAAGCAGATTTAACTTTACCCTGTCCTATCGCCCTGGGTCTTGTAATATTAAGCCAGATGCTCTGTCACGACAGTTTACCCCTGACTCTTGTATTGAGGAACCTGAATCCATTCTGCCACCTTCATGTGTTGTGGGAGCAGCTACCTGGGATATTGAAAGGGTGGTTAAAGAGGCCCAGAGTCACCAGCCAGATCCAGGGGGTGGACCTATGGGTCGTATGTTTGTACCTGACACTGCTCATTCCCAGGTTCTCCAGTGGGGGCACTCCTCTAGACTCACCTGCCATCCTGGCTTCCACTGCACTCTGAAGTTCCTCCAGCAGTCCTTTTGGTGGCCCACCATGGCTCAGGATACCCGGGAGTTCGTGGCTGCTTGTACCGACTGTGCTCGCAATAAGGCTTCTCATCGTCCTCCTGCGGGTATGTTACATCCTCTACCCATTCCCAGTAGGCCGTGGTCTCACATTGCTGTTGATTTTGTTACCGGCCTTCCCACCTCTAATGGGAACACTGTTATCTTGACGGTTGTGGACAGGTTTTCCAAGTCAGTTCATTTTGTGCCTCTGCCTAAACTACCTTCTGCCCTAGAGACTGCTAACATCCTGGTGATTGAGGTTTTTAAAGTCCATGGCATTCCTGTAGGCATTGTCTCCGACAGGGGGCCCCAGTTTGCCTCTCAAGTTTGGCAGGCATTTTGTAAGGCTCTGGGTGCTTCAGCCAGCCTCTCCTCGGGATACCACCCACAGTCAAACGGTCAAACTGAGAGAGCGAACCAGGATTTGGAGACTGCTCTGCGATGTGTCTCAGCCCGTCACCCTTCCTCCTGGAGTGCTCACCTGCCATGGATTGAATATGCACACAACTCCCTCACGAGCTCTGCTACTGGTATGTCCCCTTTCATGGCAGCTAATGGTTTTCAGCCTCCCTTGTTCCCTACACAGGAGAGTGAAGTGGCTGTTCCCTCTGTACAAGCCCATCTCAGACATGTGCAAAGTGTATGGAAGGCTGTCAGGGCTGCCTTAACATGTTCTTCCCAGAGAAACCAACGCCTGGCTGACAGACACCGATCCCCCTCCCCTCGATATCAACCAGGGCAACAGGTATGGCTCTCATCCCGTGATCTCCCCCTCCAAGTGGACTCGCGTAAGTTGGCACCACGTTACATTGGACCATTTGAAATTGAGAGAGTTATTAATCCAGCTGCTGTGAGGTTGAAACTTTTGAAACCTTTCACGTGTCCCTGCTGAAACCAGTTTCTTCCTGCGCTCTTCCACCTGCTTCCAGCCACCAGCCTTCAAGCCTGTTCACCTCACGTCACCTGTACCCCCCCCCCCACCTTACTTCCAGTCTGCCAGTGCCAGTCACCGAGTGCGCCTCCACGGGCCCGCACTTACAGCCCCCCCCCAACTCCAGTCACCATAACTCTTCCCTGTTGCCTCCTACCTCAAATAAATCCCTCTTTCATTCTTCCGCCCGGGTCTGTGTTTGCTACTGGGTCCAAGTGCTTCCTAACATAACAATTGTGTTATTATGTTGTGAAAGCACTAATAGCCATCCCTACAATACTGTCCCAATATCATATACGACTAGTTCATCCATCTCGCTTAGCCCAACAAGAGGAGAGTAATTGATACGCAAAACATCTCAGTGGACTAAAACATGAAAACAACATTCATTTGCAGAGCTGCACCTGAGACTATTACCTGTGTATCATTAAGGCTCAGATCCCATCATCTCCACAGAGAGAATATGAACAGACTGAGGTCCAGCACTGAGGGTGGAAGGTGGCTCACCTGCTCGTCTGTGTTGTGCAGGTGAATCAGATGGCTGCTCATGGATAACAGAAGATGCAGTAAAGGTTAAGAGCAGCTCTTTGATGTCTTCCTCCTTCGCCATGTCCAGTGCTCTGAGGCCACCAACATTCCTGTCACTGACGTTTGACCCGTACTGGAGGAGAAGCTTCACTACCTACATGACACACACACACATTTCACAAGATTTCATTCAGAGATGGGACCTCCAGTAGAGGGTGGATGTTGATACAGTAGAAAAATAACAATGAAATCTATATATTATAAAGTCAATGCTCCTGTGTTCAATATCTACATCCAACACAGCAAACAAACAAACTCAAGATTAAGTCTTGTGGTTCGAGATCAGAGTCTATGTCAAGAGTGCCAACTTGCTTGGTTGAATTCAAAAATGATTAAGTGTAGTTTAAGTTCTTTTTTGGCTAGACCGCAGCAGCGGGATCAGTGAGAAACACGTTTGTCGCTGAGTGAGTGTGGTGACCAAATTTCAGGACTGGTCAGACACTCTCTGGGCAAATTGAATCGTAGGCAACTGCAAATGCACATGTGACTCTAACGACTGTTGTTCTCCAGGGGTCACAAGACCCTAACGACTGTCGTTCACATGAGACCACAAC
>JAPXVT010000029.1:972278-983047 GCA_029823135.1 Acanthurus reversus
GTTGAAGAACAATGCACTATGCAGTCAAGGCTCCTGCCTCCTGCTAAGCACTGAATGATTCGGTGAACGAATTTTTTGAACGAATCATTTTAATGAACTGATTCTAGTGATTCAGTACAGTCAAAAGAACTGCCGTTCCCATCACTAATGGCAGCATTAGGAAAGTTGGTCTGACTATTATTGCATGGGTTTTCATTTGTTAAGGTACTTTATGGTACAGTTTTTTTTACATTAAATCAAAGTTTGACGCAGCATTGATGAATCCAGCGTAATTTTTATGACTAAGGTTTTTTATGTGCAAATCTACTCAGATTTGCTAACATTTCATTAGTGAGACCCAATGATGTCAGATGTGTGATAAGTGCATCAGAGTGGTTGAACAAAATCCATGCTGCCACTAGCAGAGCAGTATGGATGATAGAGTCCAAGGGTAGACTCTTGAAGTTTTCTGCAAGTGCTTTTGGTAAAGGCAAAGCTGACAACGTATAGGTCCTACAGTCTGAGTACAGAACATCTTCTGATGCTACTGGACACATCATCACAGACCCTGATGAAGACTTCATGAAGAGTCCATGCACGTTGGTCTGTTTTGTTGCCTATGCTTGAAGAATTAATACGGTTTTTTTGTTCTTTTTTTACCAAAGACGAAGTGCCTCAGTTTTCTTCTTCATGGTTGTCTGCATTTTTCATCATTTAAAAGTCTACCCACAACAAAGACTTCTTGAACCTTGTTTTTTGTAACTTCACCTGTCCACTGAAGGGCACCTGTTGAAGCATTCAGACCTCTGTGATCCACGCAGCGCTTCCTCATCCTCTTTTAAATTGTTACATCATCAGAGATGTTCATGATTTCATCTGGAGTTTTGAGTCTTTCAACATCATACTCCCTCCCCCAGGCAACCCATCAGAGGCTGATCAGGCCTCTGCTTGTGTCCAGACAGCAAAAACTAGTTACCTTGGACCCAAGGTTTCTCCCTCTTCAGCCACAGCCATTAGGAGGCTCTCTTTGTTGCCCTGGTGATCTCGCAGATGGCTGTCCTCTTCCTCTTTCCCCAAATGCTCAGTGCACTGAGGGCTCTGACTGGTAAAATGAGCAGCAAATCCCTAACATCCTACCTCTATAGGCAAGCACTTCACTTTCCAACCTAATTCCTTGCACTGACTGATAAGGTCTTGATACTTGGCCAGTTTTCTCTTAAAGGCCTCATCCAAGTTCTCCCATGGCGCTGTCAACTCCAAAATGACAACCTGCTTTGTGGACTCCGATCACATGACCATGTCAGGATGTAGGGTGGTGGTGGTGGTGGTGGTAAAATGCTGGGGGAACTTTAGCTGCTTCCCCTTGTCCACAGCCATCTTTCAGTCTTTTGCAGGGGCCTAAATCCCTTCAGATCCTGAGGACAGATGCTCCCCAGCCCTGACAAGGTGAGTCAGCTTTGAGGGAGGGGGTGCTTGTTTGCTTCCAGCCTTACACTCATGAACTTAGCAATGACTATGAGGTCTGCTAGGGCTTTTCAGCATCTGCTCAGTACGTGCTTGAGTGTTCCACATCCCATAATTGTGTCCCATAATTCATGTTTGAGCTCAAACTCATAAAACGTGAACCACAAAAACATAACCCAGGCCACATTCAGCTAGGTTGTCAAAACGTAGGTTTTCTCTGTTTGTGTAGCTGCTGCCCCAAAAATGCTGTCCCTGAAGACCGTACTTTTCACTCCAGAGCGTTTTTTAATTCATCCAGGCTCGTTGCTTACTCATGCCAGCTGAACAAAGCCTGGGAGATGTAATCTGGGCCTGTATTTATCAAGCTTCTCAGAATTACTCTTAAGAATGCTGCTAAGAATGACTTAAGAGTAAAAAAAATCAGCTCAAAGCTGTGCTTGAAAGTTAGTTATCAAGCATCTAAGTCTCACTTTAAGCAAAGTGTAGGAATAAAGCTTAAGTGTCAGCCTAAGAGCCTATTTACGACATTTTGTGGTGTCCCAGACAGGATCATGGATGACGCAATTGGAAAACCTCAAACAAGGACCAATCACTGGATGGAATTTCTTATTTAAGAATATTCTCAGAGAATTGTCAAAATGAATAGTGAAAATCCCAAGGTAAGTTCACATTCAACGCACATATAACAAACAATAAGGAATTTTGGAAAGAATAAATTATATTATTCAAGCTAGAATTTCAAGACAAACACTTTCTAATTTGTACCAACCATTCCTTGATTACAAATTTGAAACTGGTGTGCTATTAACTGACTTCCATATATAAAACCTAAATTTAATGATGTGATCACAGCCACCATGGATTCTGAAAGAAAACCTAACTGGAGAGAGGAAGAGGCACTGCAACTTGCGGAGTTGAAGAAAGAAAACATATTATATAAGGCAAGTTCAGCCCCACATTAACTAGAGAAGAAAACAGCTTGGAAGGACATCTCCAGACTTTCGAACACATCACATATCTCTGCATTCGCTCATCATCTGACTGTGAAAAGAAGTGGTACAATATTCTCTCCAAAAGCTGCACTGAAATAATCACCTTAAAGTCCAATATTATGCACACTGGTATGTATAGTTAATTAACTTTTTTCTTTCTTTTCTCACATCTCTGTCTTCTCCATGCCATCATAGGCCCCTATTGGCAACTCCTAACCACTTGACAGACCTCTGGAGCTGTCTTAAATAACTGGGAGAGTAAGAGTGATTCTTAGTTTTAAGAAATTTGATAACTTGCATTTGTACTGGAGTATGAAAGTAAGAGTAAATATCTGAAATGCTCAGCACTAAAGACTAAAATGGCACTTTGAGAAGCTTGATAAATACAGGCCCACATATTTCCGAGACTGTTCCTGTTGTGCAGGAACACATCAATGTGCATGTATCAGGAGCAAGCAACAATTTTGTGAGTAAGGGGGCTACGCAAAGTTACATCACTTGATCATCATTAGCACCTGAGTTACACACAGTTTTATGACGTCTAGCAAAAGCAGCACAGTATCATATCGTACTCTATGGGATAGCTATTTGATAAAATTTAGACATTATGAAGTTCAATCCTTTGCTGGAGGGAAATTTTGGTAACTGGACCTCGTTCAGTTTTTAATTGAAGACCCCTGGTTTAGAGGCACACATGCGCACACACATGCACATGCATGTGCGGTCACAAGTGCACACACAGACGCACACAGGACACACACCTGACAGTAGAAATCACACAAAAACCAATATGGATTTTGAAAGAAGAATAATTTATGGCTCTCTTCCAACTTATCAATAAAATCTCCTCAGTCCTACATTAAAAAAATGTTTGCAGTTGGTATTTTCTTAGATTTATCAAAGGCTTTGGATACAGTTATTCATAGTATTCTTGTGTCAAAACTCCACCGTTATGGTTGTCAGGATACTGGAATCAATTGGTTTGGTCACTTCCTTACAAATAGGGAGCAATGTGTTAGTATGAATGGACATATTTCTAATAGAACTAATTTATGTTGTGGGGTGCCCCAAGGTTCAATTTTTGTGCCTCTCTTGTTTTCAATTTATAGAAATGATCGTACTTTGTCATCCGACTCCACTCTGCTCATCCTATTTGGGGATAATACCTATCACTGCACATTTTGACTTTGTTTCCCTGATCAGAGATGCCAACACTATTCTAGCATACATCTCAAAATGGTTCCGTATGAACAAGCATTCTTTGAAAGCTTTCTTGCACACTCAAACAAACAAACAAACAAACAACAAAAAAAACACCAAAAATAACAGATCAGTGGCATCTTGACCAAAACTCAGCAAAAATCACAGCGATAGCACTGGCTACCTGTTACGTTGAGCATAGATTTAAAAATTCTTCTACTTGTTTTTAAAGCACCTTCATGTCTTTCAGACTGCTTGTCAGTTTGTTCCAAACTGTTCACTGAGGTCACTTAATGCTGACTTGTTAAATGTGCCACAAATGAAATACAAAACGTGTAATGAGGCAGTTTTTTGTAGATTTATGCACTGAGGATGAACTGCCACCACAGATTAGACAAGAAACCTCTGTTGATCATTTTGATGGTCTTGCTTTTAATTAATTCAACCTCTATTGAACATTTCTTCAAAGCTTTTTAATGTTTTTTTACCCTATTATTGCATTTATTTTATCAGTTTTTATCTCTTAACCCCCATTTTTATCTGTTTTTAGAATTCATTGTTTCACTCTTTGTTATTACTGCTTTGAATGTTTGTTTATTATTATCATTTTTTTTCCTCATGTAAAGCACTTTGAGCTGCATTTTGTGTTATGAAAGTTAAATAAGCTAAATAAAAAAGCTAAAGCTAAAAAAGCTAAATAAATTACATTTATTGTTGATACACAGCTGTATATAAGCTGCACAAAATGCAAAAAAATATTCATTTCCAACCATAAGTCAAACATCAAATTTATAAACAGATATTTGTCACATTTATGTGGTCCAAAAATGAAATTGTGCTTTTAAGTTCAATTAATTTTCTTCAAGTTGTTACAGAAATGTTTAATCAGTGCTTTTGGACACAGACTCTCCATGACGACAGACTGACTGCAGTGCAGCGAGTTAATGCTCGACGGTTTCTGAGTGTTTGTGGATGAAAAAAATCCAAACAACCTCTGAGCACGGCGAGCTAAGAGAGAACGAGCCGAGCTTCACAAGCCGAGAAGGTTTGACCAAAAATCTTGGCTCTGAATGACAAAGAGGCAGATGGTGCTCATGGCTAATGTTCAAAACCCTCCACACACACACACACACACACACACATATATCAGTAGCGGTGGCAGTTATTGGCCAAATGAGTTGTAAAATATCGGCATATTGGATAATGAAAAAAATCCAATATCGTGCATGCCTACACTATAACCTTTTTTGAACTCCCCTCGATTATGGGTAGAAGCTCCTTCCACTTATAGGTTGAGGGACCTTCAGGTGCATGTAGGTGAGTTGCCACCTCCTGCACTGGGGCTTTTTGCTCTGATGAAGAGGGAGGGGGGGTGACCTGGGGCTGGGCAAGTCACTTGGTTGTTTTGAGCTGGTCTCATTATTAACTAGCAAAGTCAACTTCATGAAAGTTGACTGCAATAAGTTACATGAAGTGTAATGTACTCTAAAATTCACATTATACCTGCATGTTACGGTAGAATATTTAAGTAAAAATTACTCAGATTTTTAGAGTTGCAACATCTTTTTTAATTTCAATTTACTGAGATATGTTAAGTTCTCACAAAGTACAGCTAACTTAGATAATGCATGTTCATTTGAAACAAATACTTATTTAGTGCAAATTCAGTCAGTTTAGTTCTTTTACTAACTTTTTCCAGAGCAATCAGTTTTCTAATTTTCTTTTGGTAAACTCAACTAGTTCGAATATACATTAGAATATTTAGTTTCAAATGTTCTAATTAAACTAAGTTTCTTTTTAAACTTGTTTTTTGCTTTTAAAAAAAAAGAAAAAAAGGCAACACCCAGATTGCCTCTGCGGTTGGTCCTGCCTGCCCAGGTGCACCGGTACTCACTGGCAGACGGAGCCAGTTAGGAGCAACAGTTGGTGTTTTTCACATATACATGTGCTGGCTTGGCTCGGCTTGGTTTGGCTCGGCACATCAGCCCAGCACAGCAGGAGTTTGCATTCCCATTACAGCAGGGCAACCCGCTTGTGCGTGTGCAGTTAACCGATGATGCTGATTGGTGAGATACGATTGTGGAAACATTTACTGTGGAAGATAGACACACAGAGAGAGAGCGAGAAGACATGAAATGCACAGAGACATTTTTTATAGTTTGGGTTTTTAACTTAGAGTGCTCACTGACTTTATCTGACAACACAGCACACATCGTCCAGTCTGAACGGGAGCGGAACATGGAATCTGTCTCAGCTTAATATCGTGACTTTAAAAGCACCAAATGACTTTTTTAAAAGAATTTCCTTGGTTTATAATATGAAGAATTATAAAATATAATTTCCATGAAGCTGTTAAGTCAGAAGGTGACAGATCATAAGAATTAAATGTGGCATTTCATCCTTAGACGCTGGTTCCTATAGAGCTGGAACATACAGACAATAATTTCACTGAATGGCCCTGTATTGAGCTTTCTATAATCGTAGGAATTACAGGCATTTCTCATTTTCAGGGGCTTAAAGTTATTGGACAAACTACCGCTCCGTATTTAAATACCAAATGTAGTGCAAGCACCAATTTGCCGACGGACACATGGCAGCGCAGACAGACAGAGTCACAGTAACTGTTTCCTCCAGTTGCTCCAAGGACCCTCAGAGCACTAATTCAACAACACAGTAAAACACTAACGTTGTGAATTTACTATAGACTACATTTAGCATCATGTGTTGAGATATATTTTGTGACAGTCTTTTAACTGTGTCAAGAAATAGGCTACTCCACAACAGATTCCATCTACAGTGTGTGTTCTCTCTCCATCTCAAGTTTCCACTCCATCTCTCCGAGCCAGTGTTTTACATAGTCGTGATTGACACTGCTTTTTAGCAAGCAGAGCTGTCAAACTTCACCAGCCTTTCAAAACAGTGCAACAAAACCCTACAGCTGTACAACACTGGCTGTCTGTGGGGACACAATGAATCAAGTGTACATATTCACAGAAAAACTGGGAGGCCTGAGCAAAACGAGGCTCAGCTTTTACTTCATAAAGCTGCTCCATAATGTTTAGAGGTGGATTTGTTCGTGCAAATTACCCATGACTGCTTCCATAATGCTTGCATGTTATCTACATTTCATAGCAATTCCCTGTCCACTTGAAAAAACAACAACCGTTGTCTTTTATAAGCTTACATTAATTAGAGTGACTTCTAACTCAACTCTATCATATAGTAATTACGCCCGTTTAAGCTCCATGGCCCATTCTTAGTGTACAACTCCTTTAAGCACCAGGCTCGCCATGCACCCTGCATTATTTGTAGCCTAAGTGAGTTTAAAGCCGTCTGGGTCTTCTTATTACACATGCACATGAAAAGGAAAGCAACAGATTGTGGACTGTTTCTCTGCGTTGGGTTAAAGCCTGTATGTCTCCAGTCAAGTGCCATGGAAATCCTGTTGGGACCGAGCACATAGCTCCATTCACTGCGGCCTAATCAACTGGTATCTGAGCTCCAATCCTCTTATGCTGCTTACTGGACCACACTTCTCTAAGGCTGGATTGTAGTTGCCGGCTGGAGCCCTAGAGAGAGATACAAGGGAAGAAGTAAGGAAAAAAAAAAGAGTAAGAGTGTGTGTGTGCCGAGCTTTCACTCCCCACCTCACTCCCGAACTTAGCCCCTGACATGTGAATGCACACATGTACTGGTAACATGCTAGGGAATTATGCATTCACCAGGGCTTTTACATGACTTGATCAGCACGGCTTTGCAAAGCAAGAACAGTGTAGAGGTAAGTCCAAAAAAATCGTTAGGCAGAATGCCTCATCTGTCAGGCTCCATTTACTTTTGTGAGACGTACAAAGGTTGGCCCTGCTTCCTTGATGAGTTCTTTTATCGTTGAACGCTACAACCCTGAGAGGCACAAATGCAGTACAAGAGTACAAGGCTTCAGAAAAAAGGCTCCAGGACCAAGTGTCTTTAGCAAGAACAAACAAGCTCATTTCATGCTTTCTTATATTACGTGAAAATCCAGTTCTTTCACTTTTCAAGAGGCAACAAAAAGGCACCCTCTGAGGTTTGGGGCCTCATGTTCATAAAAGATGAAAAAGATGATAAAAAAGACATGACTCAGGTCCAGGTTGATGCTTGGATGAATTGAAGGAGGTAATTAGCATTCCCATGGATGGGGACTATGGATCAACCCATGTTGTGTCCAGATGTCTGGCCCAGTGCTCAGGCTATTAGCTCACTGGTCCGTGAGACTTGATCCATAGATGGAAGACAATGTCTCCAGCCCTAATTAGCTCCACCAGTCAAGTGTCCCTAATTGGATTATGGGCCTGGCGTTTTGGGACAGTGTGTATCCAACAGAGAGTAGGAACTGTTAGGGTGCACTGAGCACAAAGGGGTTCATATCAACTCTCAGATGAACACATGAATAGTCATGCATAATAACTACTTGGATTTTTCAACACATTGCACTTAAATAGTCAAGTCGCTTGTATCCTGGCAAGATTTGTAAAAAGAACTCAATGAACAAAACCACAAGGCCACCGAGGCTGTTCGCACTGGTGTCTTTGTTTTTGCTTGTTACTGGATGGCAGATACTTATCACATGTTCTGCAGTGACATACTGGAGAGGCCTGTTTGGCATGCATGCTGAGAGCCTCTTTGCCTACAGAAAACAAAAGGCATTTCACTGAGGCCACAATACACTGAAAAGGAAACAGCTTGCACAAAAGACTGAGCAAACCATTGTCAAGCATTTCACGCTCTATTCATCATTTGTTGGAAAACAGCAAGGTCAACAACAGAACAGTGTGTATTTAATGGGCTATAGGATAAAGAGATTCATGCAGCGTGAATTTACAATAGTTAAGAAGTGTTGCAGTATCGGAACCGTCTATCTGTTGTGTGAATTATTTCAACGGAATTAACAAACTCAGTTATTTCTTTTAATCTGAGCTGTGAATTAGTCAATAGTCAAAACAAGTGCTTTACTCAGCGCTTCATCCTAGCCTCAACTGCAAATCTTCGTATGTTTCAATTCAATCCAATTCACTTCATTTAAAGGAAGGACATTTTACAAACAGCAAGGTTACAAAGTGCTGCACAGTGAATACAAATAAATAAATATATTAAAACAAACAATAAAAGACAGACCAGACAACACATAACAACTAAGCACATGAAAATCACAATAAGAAACACATAAAAGACACAGTCAGTGAACTCAGGAACATTAAAATGACTACGAGGAACTTTTAACCATTTGTGAAACAGTCTCATGACTCCTCTAATGATTATAAATTTCCTGCAAGAGCAAACGAGACCCTCAGCGAAAATTCTGCTGTTTTTATGTAATTACTAATAATACCTGTGATCGGGTCCGAATCCCCGTGAACTCTGGTGAAACCATTTGTAAAAAAAATTCCAATGTGCTGTGCAGTGACAATAACATAATTATATTCTGTGCCTACGGCTGTCAGTTTCCACCTTAGCATGTAATGTTAATGCGAATGGCTGTGTAATGTTAGCTTACAGATATTAGAGGTAATAGGCCTCGGAGGACATTATTGCCATACAACTGGCTTATAACTTATTTCTCAGTCACATATTTATACATTACCTCATGCATACATCCTGCTATGTCTCTATTACTTGCTCCCAAAAAAAGCACGCGTTGCTGGTGTTATGCCCAGTTTGCCTGCCTGGCACGCGATACCAAAGATCCTTACAACAGTAGGCGCTTGTGTCACTACTGCTTTTGTTGAAAGGGGGTGCTAGAATCAACAAAAACTGAAAGTTCCTCATAGACACTTTGAAAGACAACAAACAAGAGACCACAGAACTATCATGATGGAGTAAAAAAAAAGGTCTTAAGATGTGATCTAAAAGCTTCTAGGCTGGGGGCCATTTTGATGTGAGGGGGCAGCTCATTTTACAATTTAGAGGCTACTGCAGAAACGGCACGGTCACCCCTGGTTTTCAAGTCTAGTTTTTGGAATGACAAGACGCATCCAGTCAGCAAACCTCAGAGACCTTGAGTGGGTCTGGATATGTAAGAGGTCAAAGATGTTCTGGAGGCAGACCCATTTAAAGGTTTAAAAACACTTAAATCTTAAAATTAATTTTGAAATAGACAGGAGGCCAGTGAAGGGAGGCAGCTGTGAGTATGAGAGGGACTGCAGTAGTCCAAACGGGACGGGATGAAAGCACGTAACACTTTCTTAAAGTCCTTAAGTCCTAAAATGAGCGTAATTTTTAAAGTCTCAAATAATTAATTTTAAAAAAAAATTAACCACAGAATTCATCTGCTTATCCAGATTAAAATCATTGCCTATTTTCACACCAAGGTTGGTGACCATGGCTTTAATACACGGTTGCACTTAGCCCAGGTCCATATCAGAGACATCACTGGCACCACTGGTTTCAAACATCATAACCTCAGTTTTTTTTTTTTTTTTCAGTAAAAATTTAAGAAGTTTAAAGCCATCCAGGCTTTGATGTCCTTTATACACTGAACTGTTACTGTTTCTTTGCAGGGGCAGGTAAATTTGGGAATCATCAGCATAGAAATGGTACGAGATGTTGTGTTTCTTGATATGTTAGTGTATGACATAAGAAAACATACTTTTTCAGGCAAAAATGTCTTTGTACATTGTTATTTCTAGATTGACGCAGTTTTGTGTCATGCATATACACAGACAGCTGCAGACAGGGACTTTACAGATGGCCTGACTTTTTTTACTTTCTGGAGAACACTTGAGCCCTGTCTCCTTTAATTTTTAAAAATTTATTTTATTGATTTTAAAGGGACAGCGCGCACATGCAGTAGTCATTTTCAATAAATGAAGAGATGCATTCACCAGATTTAGCAAAAAGCTAATTTCCATCCATAGTCCCAGCACAGTTAAGCAGTACAGTTAAGTCTGGTACAGTACAACATGCAATTATTTGCATTCCCATTGTCAAAAGTAGTAAATGATACCAAAATAACTGATACTGTTCCACTTTTTGGCACCCTTCCATGGTAACAACACAGTGAAACAATACCAGAAGGGTGGAGCTAAAAACACTGCAAGTTGACTGCAAGCATGCAAAGAGCTGCTTTTTAACTAGTGTTGTAGGACTGTTAATATCATA
>JAPXVT010000029.1:1091481-1105224 GCA_029823135.1 Acanthurus reversus
AGACTACTCCTGGCTGCGGGCCTTACATACACATTCCAAATGTTTGGACCACCAACCAAAACCCTCAACAAATATTTGAGCAGCGATTTATTCACGACTTCAAAGGCAACATTCAGCAGAAACACGCTGCACTGTGTCAGAGCTCACGTGTAGCATCGTTGGCATCTCACAGTGAAATCAGCGGGCTGGCTGGCCAGGATGGAAAAGAGGGACTAGCCTGCTAAATGCTAACAATGCTAAAGTTGTTTGTTAATTAACCCGAGTGCTGATACAGCAGATTTTGTGACTGAATTTACAGCGAGCTCAAAGACGACTCAGAGTAACGGGCTGAGGATGTTTGACACCTGATGAAAGTCAACATGGCGCCACCTCTGGGCTTCCTAAAGCTGCCATCGTCTGCGTCGTCCTGCTCAGCACGCTGGACCTTTTAGATGAGACAGGTCATACAAATCTACTGATGCAGAAGCTGAACTCTGATGGAAAACCGCACAAAAACGGCTGTTGTGGGGACAGACAGACAGGCTGCTTGGAGATGTTTAGCCTCAATGCTAACGATCAGGAGGACACACGGAAACCACAGCGTTTCCCAGGTTCTCAAATTAAAAGTCACCATTTGAAGACGTGTCTGCACTTCTTGTCCTGGTGATGCTTCCATTTCTGTGGCCAGTCAAGTGCCTGTGAGGAGCCTCTTGTTGGTTTCTCCTGAACATGTAAACATCTTTGTTGTGGTCGTAAACATGAGCCTTAGCCAATGACAGGTGCTCAGGCGGTTTACTGTGTTCTGTGGGACACGCACAGGAGGTTATGTGAATGCGATGATGCTCATGATGGACCCGTTGCCTCTCAGCTGCTGCTGCAGAAATTCCTCTTTTCAGTCTGAAGAATAGTGGACAGACAGCTGCTGACACTTAGCCTGATGATTGAGTTTGAAGTTCACAGAGGAAGGATCAAATCAAGGCCAGTGATGATGTCATAGTAAAACTTGTCTCGGGCCACGTCGACCTTCTCTTTCACTTTCCTCAGAGGAGGGAAACAGAACCACCTGTACGTGTGAGAGCAGCAGGAAAAGTCTGGAATTCTGAAATCTGAATTGGGGTGTTCATTGGCTGGAGGAGCCGCACAGGGTTTCCCAGGTGTGCTGTCAGGGGGTAATCATGAACAAAGAGCTGCCGTTCTTCTGCGGGGATAACTGCATGAGGGTCAGTGACACTGCAGGGGTCACATGACCACAAACCAGCTTTTTGCTTTGAAGGTTCCTGATGGAGTGAAATGACCCGGAAGTTTCTGTGTTGACTGTTTGAACAGGAAGTTCTGAGGAAAGGTGCGTCACTGCTTCCTCTCTGATGTCCTTAAGCAGAGGACACACTGGATCATCACTTGCTAAAGGAAAGGAGCCGATGCCGTCCCACGATTCCTCACAGCAGCAACATTAAACGTTACGCCCTGATCATCCGTGATGACATGATTACATAACCTAGTTTCAGTGCAGTCGTGTCTCATTGGTTCTATTTCTTCTCTGATTTGACCTCATGAGGTTTTCCATTGAGATCAAACAGGAAGTGTTTTAGGAAACAGATGTGTAAAGATGGCTGCCTCCTGCTTTGTTATGGTGTCCTGCCCCAGAATGCTTTGCAGTGTCTGTGATGACGACACTTTTCTGAGATCTATCCACATGTGAAAAACTGACACTTTCCTTATAATTACGATGTAATAACTGAATATGACCGTTTAATCCTGAGCGTAGATCTCACATCTTTCACTCATGAAAAAACATGAAGTCTTTTCTTGGTTATGACATATAGATGTAATGGTTAAGAATCAGTTTCTGTTCAAATCAACAATATAACAATTAAACTTCCTGAAGAGAAACATGTTTTGGTCTCTTGGTTTAAATCGTGTGCTCATTCATGGAGCAGTAATCCTGAAAAAAAGAAGAATCCTCCTTCTGGCCTTCAGAGATACTTAAACTTGTTTCAAACTTCAATAATGGTCTTCACATTTTAAAACACTGCTGAACTGGTAGTGACTCATGTTAAACTGGAGGCAGCCATCTTTACAAAACCCATCCTTCTCCACCAGAATGATGACAATGAGGATGTGATGAAGATGAAATGTAAATCTTGTACCTTTTGTTTCAGTGTTGAAGCTCACCTGTAGAACACCGAGACAAACATGCCGCGCGTGGAGTCTGACTGACTGAAAACCAGCCGTGTGTTTCGAACGGCAGATGTGTGGAGACAGCTGCTCTTAGTTTAGACGTTAACGGTATTTAAATATATATGTACGTATCAGCAGACAGAAGAAATGACGTGTTGAGATGATTAAAAACCTTTCCCGGGTTCTGTCCATCCTCATGCTGTCCAAACGATCAGTGGGTGTTTTTATATTCTGATGTTCATTCTGAGAAGCAGCATCACTGTAACAAAGTTTCAGTCCTGATGAAAATCGTTTTGGCAGGAAGTTTGTTTTTAACTGTGGTGGTTTGTTTAAAATAAATAAATAAATAAATCAACATCCGGACATGAAGCGACTGCAAGATCTGCCTAGAAACAAACAAGTGTGTGTGTGTGTGTGTGTGTGTTTGTGTGTCTGTGTATCACTCTTCCTCTCTCCACTCGCAGCCAGGATCATCATTGAATGAATGAATGTAGTTCTAGTCCACACACACACACACGCAAACACACACACACACGCACACACACTCTGATACTAAAAATAAAATAAATCACTGTAGAAAAAGGATTATTATTTCAGTTTTATCTTTTTGTATATGGAAATAAACAATAAATACTGTCAACTCAGTTAACAGACTCGTTTGTTTTTTTACTTAGTTTAAGAATTCCCTTAAGTGTATCAAAAAGCTAACAAGCGTGAACTCCTTACAGCTGTGACCAGCTGTCTTCGACTAACAATTGAGTTACTGAGGGGGAGGGGCAAGCCATGACCAATGACAGTGTGTGTGTATCTACAGAGTTTGGGGTTGTTACGTGAATCTGTTTAAAAAGTTATACACCTTTTTGTTACAGACCACTGTCACGCCCCTTTTTGCCAGTTGGCATTAACACAAACACACATTTTAGTCCCTTTATTTGTGTTCCCATTTAAAATGAGAATCATTGAACACAAACATTTGTAGGTGCACAAACATTGGCAGGCTGCGCGTGCATCTGGTCTGAGTCTATGGACACAGAAAGCAGCGCCTCCTCCATATGTGGCGGCTGCCAGTAATTGCAGATACAGAACAGAATTTAGCCGGAGCCTCAGCCTTTGTTTGGGTCAAACCTGCCATCTGCAGGCATCTTATTATCAGCCTGTGGACATTAGCCAGGCTTCCAAATATAAACGCTAACAATTTACATTTGTACCCAGGCTGTATGATAACAGGCCTGAGCCGCTCGTACTTCAAAACCTCGGTGAGATATGCATCCTCCAGACTGTAATCAAACGTACATCCTACTTCCAAAATGGTGACCTCGCTACTGTCCTCCTCCTCATCAACAACAACAACATCATGTGTATTAGCTGTAACATTTGAAAGACATCATATTCAACATTACACAGCGTGAACATGGCGTTTGAAACATGAGAGTGTTTGCAGATTTTAGCAGAAGGTGGGGCGTGTGACATCATGTCCTTAACTAACAAATCTACAACTCTGCCATGCCTCGCAGTGTACGTTCCCTTATACACAAAGCAACCGTTCAGAATATGAGACAGAGATGATGAGGGACACACACACACACACGCTAGTAGAATTGAAAACTGTAGATATGAACTTTGCAGGGTGACAGGAAACAGAAAACGCTCCAGAGAAAACAAATTTAAACTTGAGCTCTGATGGAGCTGACGATTATCAAAGGCTGCTTTACTTCAAACAGTTCCACTGTATGAGCCGGTGTGAGATCTTTTCCTTTCACCTGCCTGTTTTCTGACTCCGCTGGTGTCCTGAGCCGAGGTCAGTTTGGCTCCAGTGATTTAAACCCGACAAATTTAAGCTGATCGGAACCAGACAATGACAGATGTGCTAAGAACAGACTGGATTACTGAACTATAGAAGTGGATCAGCAGCTCCTGAGGCTAGTTCAACTTCCTGAGCTGTAGGAGGATTTATCCAATGAGTTTTGTGATTTTGAGTTGGTGTTTGTTGAGTGTGCTTTCCTGTCCATGCAAGCTCCCTTTTTTTTTTTCTTCCAGATGCAGGCTGGTGATTTCTCCTCCAGGGGGCTCTGTCTGGTTGTCTGCTCTCCCTCCTCCATGGCTCCATGTCAGGGCTCCTTGCTGCTAGTCATACAACTAATATGGTGGTAAGAGGCGGGTGCTGGAGCCACTGGTTGACAGTGCACACGGTGAACCTCTAGGTGTCACCCATTATCTAGCTGTTAAGGCAACAGAGGAGGGAGTTGCCTGCGTCTCCTCACAGCAGCTTCCTCGGTACATTTCTCAGCCGCCACACATCCCAGTTTGATTCTTTTGTTTTGTGAACTCGAGTGACTCTGACATTGCCGGCAGAGTGCAGAGCCTCTCTGCGTTTTTCTGGGCTGAGACAGCAATCCTGGCTGTATCAAGTCGTTCAGTGGTTGTGGAAATGCTGCGAAGCTTTCTCATACGAGCAGGATCACGTCGCACAAAGTGAAAACACTGACAACAACCCAAATGTGCTGATGTGAAGATGACTATTCTCTGATGTGGATCGTGTTTTCATGGATCAGTCTTTGTGAGTTTTTAGGTACTGAGCAGATTTTTGTCAGTAAACAAGAGTGCTGATGAACTGTGTGGCTATGTTTACTCTTTAAAATGTGTAGATTTATTATTTTTTTTAGATTTTTATGAGTTCCCAGAGCCCAGCAGGACATCAGCAATTGTCTTTTTTTGTCCAACAAACATTTCAAAACCCCAAAAAGAGATCTGTTTTGCAAAGATATAAAAAAACAAAAGCAGCTCATCCTGATATTGAGATGTTTAACACTAAATCACCAGAATAAACTGCTGGAAAGATAAAATCAGTCAATTGTTTCAATGTTATTGAACAAGAAAGTGAATTCCTCGCCTCTGGCCAACATCTTGTCTTTCTGTCTTTTTTGGTTAGTCTTTGACTATTTCGTCATTATCTTGATGATTATTTACCTCGAAGCTTTTACATGACATTTGACCTGATATTTTGTTTATTATTTAACTTGGTAAACAGATAACTAGATAAATCCTCGAGCTTTTATTAGCCGAGCTATGAATGTTGCACACACAGCTCCTGTCTGGATGATTTAATTTATCAGGGTAATGTAACTTATTACATTTGGTTACTTTTTAATTACTTTTCTAAATTTCTAATGAATGTTTTCAACTGTTAACCAGTTTCAAATGTTTGAACCAGGCAGTGTTCTTGGCAGACGTGGGCGCTGCAAATCCAAACAAGAGAACCAATCAAAAGCATCAGAACAACAGAACAGCATCAAACTTCACGAAACGGACTTGGCTGGAAATGACAAAAGCAACAAAATGAATATTATTCAACATATAGCCTAAGCTTTTTACAGGAAATATTCAGATGTAACCTCCTTGTAATCATTGACATCATCAATAGTAACTGTAATTTAATTACTCATTCTTTCTGAATAATTGTAACTGGTAACAGTTACATTTATTTTTTAGTTAAATTACTTAAATTCCATTACATATAACTAGTTACTCCCCAACAGAGCTCCCTACTAAAGTAATGTATAACTTTACTCATAAAATTACTCTTACATTACACCCCAAAAGTTGGTAATTGTTTCTTTTCTCCTTAAAATTCAGACATTACATATGCACGTCTGTATAAATTTAAGTACAATCTCTGCCGACTGCAGCTGGCGCTTCAAACTACAGGTAGTTTTTTACAGCCTTTGAATCCATTTAAGTTACAGGCAGATGAAAAGAACAACCGGCTCAAACTGATGACAAGACACAATCGTTTAAACAACTTGTGCAGCGTAGGGCTCACATGCCTCACCTTTGCTGGGGTCAGTCTCCACGAGCTTCACGGCACGGTATTGTGCTGTCAGTGTAGGTGTTTCAGGAAGTTTGAGGCTGTACTTTTGGAGATGAAAAGAGTCTCAGTATTTCCTGGATACTATTTACATTTGAAATTTATATTTTTATCGTCTTTGCTCCAGATAGGTTTGAAATAGAGGGCATATTTCCAGCCAAGTTTCCGTCTCCAACTCCATTTTCCGCGGTGACATTGAAACGTTGCAAGCTGTGGCTACTACAGCTGATTATTCAGTCACGTAACACTTTGCAGCATGATGCAACTAATACAAAATGATTAAAATCAAACAACAATACCCAGAAGCAAGTAACCAGAGTAAAGATTTGTTTAATTTTGGAGTAATGGTAATAATATTACTGTAAACTGTTATACTACTTGTTACTGGAAAAAGTAACATTATTACGGCAACGCGTTACGACTGAACACTGACATTAACCCACTGAAACCTACGGTAACACTTTCTATGAAACACATTATAACACATCATGAACACACTTATAATGCATTATATGTGGTTATGGTTAACCCTAACCCTGCTTATTATGATTACACAGCACTATAGAGACATTATAACACATTGTAAGTATGTTCCTAATGCATTATTGATGGATGCTTTAAGTCAGGTGTTACTAAACATACATTGACAAAGAAACATATGGACTTAGTGTCACATTTGTGCTGATCCTGAGCATATTCTTTCTCTCAGTATCAAGTGTTATACATCATATGATTCGGGGTAACCTGCTCTTTCATGTCAATGCCGTGTAAAGTCACAATCATGCACGGCCTTTGTGTGGGCATACCATATTTGCCTAAAAAAAAATGCTCAATTAAAAAAACTGCACCAATAACTCCATAGTCAACCAGGGAATTTTTGTTTTTTTTCAATGTGGAAAGTTGTACTCGGGTGTTCTCAAGCTCCATGTAAAGTTCAGTACAAATTCACCTTTTCCTCAGGGAGTTACAGCCATTCATTTGCACATTATCGCGGGTGTTATTTAATAGACAATATGACAACATACAAATTTTGGTGCCGTCTTTACTCTTCAGTCAATATCACCTCTGAAGGTAAATAAAGTGTTACACATCATAGATTGTCAAGACCTGAAATAAGAGCTGAACGTTGCACAGGCAGCATTCAAAGTGCCTCTGAAGGTTGAGAATCTCACAGTTTGAAGGTAATTTAGAGCTGGTCTGTAACTTAAACGATTTAAGTTGTTTTGTAAAACATATCTCTAAGTTACATTGATGCCACCCTCGGTTTAGGAAGGTTTAAGTCCACAATCACTTACTCATCTTTATTTATGTTTTCCTGTTCTATTAGTTACTGCAGCATCTACGTCCAGTATTAGGATGCTGTTATTTTATATAATGAGTTTGATAACCAGTGAGAAAAACCATTAAGATCCCAATCATCAATCAATCCAAAGCTTATTGTTTAATATCAAGTGCACAGTAACTTGAACTTTAATCATACATGGAACAAATGTATTTTATTGGGGATCTGCAACCAAATTGACATATAACCCAAAGACACCTGAATAATGTTTGTGTATTATTATTTTTATTAGTGTACTGTCCACTTCCCCACAATAACTCACAAAGACAAATGTCTATTAATTCATTAACATATTCATGTATACATATCATAGTGACCAATAAAAAAAGAATCACATTACAAAAAACAATTTAAATATGCAGAATGTCGATCGCATGTCAAAGTCTTGATTCAACATTTTTGTACTCAACATGCATTCAAAATATAAAAATAGACTTCTGATTAAGTTTATATACACTTTTTTTTATAAATATAAGTATACAAATGTATTTTTAAAATACAAAGATAAATACAGTCACATAGTGTACATTGTGTACCAAACCAGCAATTACAAACAAATTTTTTTTCTTTTGGATATTTAGCATTCACAAAACACCATTATTACATTAGAAATGCAACTTTAACGACAATTGCAGGTCTTTTTTTGTTCTTGTCTCTATTTCATTTTTTTCTGTTCTTCTTTTACCACCCACAGTCTGTCACTTTTATTCTGTAGTAAAGGAAGCAGACGCCGAGTGGTGAATAAATAAAAAGGTTAAGAAACAGGAAGCTTAGCTCTGCCGGACATCCTGTAAGAGTTTGTTGATCTCAGCCACCAGCTCGCTGGCATCCACCAGCTCGTGTCGGCTGTCGCTGCGTTTGCCCTGAAGGTGGCTGAGCACTGAGTCAAAATCGTCCTCCTCGTAGTTTTCTGGGATCTCCTCCATAGCCGGGAGCCACTTGGAAGAGGGCCCAGGGAGCGGGACTGGCACTGGCACCGGAGCCGGGGAAGGCTGCACCAGAGTGGGGCTGACCAGTGCCGTGAGCAGGGGGCTGCTGTGCGGTTTGGCGGGGTGGCCGCTGTTCTGCGGGCTGTTTTTGGGTGCTTGTGAGCCCTTGTGGCTGTTACTCTGGGAGCTGAGCTTAGTGCTGGGTTTTAAAGTGTGGTAGCTCCCACCCTGGTGGTGGCCAGATGGGCCGATGCTGCTGCCTGGATTTTGGAAGTGGGTGTTGGCGGCCCAGGCAGCCACACCCTGCTGGTGGACAGAAGGGTTGGACTTGCCAGGCAGATGGCCCCTCCTGCGATCTAAAGATCCAGTCATGGGAACACCTACCCCGCTCAGACTAGTCCCCTTCTGGTTCTCATTTACCTGGACGTATGAGTCGAGACCCTGGGGCAGCAGGCGCTGGAACACACTGCTCATCTCTGACAGTAGTGACGTGGTCCCACACAAGTCTTCATCTCTGGCTTCGCCCTCACACTCTCTTCCCCCCTCCTCTTCCCCACCGTCCTCGCCACCCAGGTCCTTGCCGAAAGTGGAGAAGCTTTGGTTGCGGGCGGGGCCAGTGTCAGTGCAAGGCTGTGGGGTCTTTTCCTGGGAGAGGTCAGTGGCTGGGCGGGCTTCCTCCCCAGGGATGTAGAGATTGCTGCGGTAGTCGGAGGATGAGGCTGGGGAGGCCAGGGGGGGCATCCAGCACTGATCCGAGTGACCCAGGACACGACACTCCTCTGTGCAGAGCCTCATGGCTGGAAGAAAATATAGAAACATCAGGTCAGTCACATGAAGTCAGACATGGATCTCAGCACAGCACAGTTATTTTTTGATTAATTGTAATATTTTTTATGAGGAATAACCCCTTGAGATATCCATCTCACAAACACAATGGGACAAAACAATCAACAACAAGAAATGGATAATAAACCAAGATACCAATATATATTAAATTATATTTCATTGGTTTATGTTGATACCACTAAAAATGTGTTGTTCGCGGTACAGGAAACTGGCTCTGAATGTGTGGTGAGATTTTTACTAATTCTTTAATAAGAAAGTCTCACATTAGCAGAATTTTATTTAAGTTGGAACTATTTCATTCAGGCGAAGTTCTTTAGTTGCAGTGGATACAAGTTTTAAAAAGTTGACAGCTGTACTAAGCCTGTACTCATTTACGAAACAAGCATTAAACATTAAAGTAGCCTACAAATAATTAGGGATGTACAACAATTACGATTCCACCACTGATTAAACAACCAAAGAGATCAAAAGATGATTCCTGGCAGTTGGTCTCTTACTATCCTGCTAGTATTTGTCTGCCTCTCCTCAGGTGTTGTTGCTGCACTGTCTGTGGAAAAACAGTGGAAATCTGCAATAATTACTCTGAAAGGCTCTCTGCACGAGCACTGCCTGCTATAGTACCTTCCAATGTATTTACCGTGGAGAGACGACTCAACAAGGCCGATCAATGCCTATTAGCCATTCAAAATAAGTCCTCCGTTAAAAGCCCTGCATTTTTCCCTTTCAAGCCCCGTCTTTTCAATATTAAATCTTCAAATAGAAAATCTCTGAAGAATAAATTAGACAAATCAAATATGCCAACTTAAAGCCTTCATTAAAAGAGTGCGGCGCTTTTCAGTCGTGCTATTGAGGGACTTCATTATCCCCTCATTAACATGAAAGGAACATTTATAATACATCTTAGAGCAGATGAAAAGTGCAATTGGGCGCACTGGAAGGGAAAAAACAGCGCGGGGGTAGCATCAAATTTGGTGCCCTGCTGATGAAAGGGTAAAAATGAAAGATTTAACCCAGATGATTTGTGTGTAAAAATGTGAAAAAAAGAACATTAGCTGAAAGGCCGCCTCTGACTGACTGTAAGTCAGTTCAGCTGACTTACTGAATGCCTGATCATTTTTTGCCGAGTAAATTCGGCTGGTTTTTAGTCAGAACTCTGGACTACATGGCTCGCTGCCGATAATGTGTTTGTTTACCTCAGAGCTTTTCTTTTATCAGATTTGATCATGAAACAAATTCTGCTTTTATCCCTGATAAGAAGCAGCAGGATGCTGCAGTTATCCACTCAGAGTCTCAGAGATGCAGTCGGTGCTTTCACATGTTGTTAGAGAAAGTCCATTTATTGTGTTAGTCTGACTGAAACAGGACTTTTAAAATATGCGTAAACAGTTTAGTCTGAGTGAAATCTCAAATTGTGGATTGATTTACTCTTGCATAGAGATGTTCCAATATCATTTTTCCTTTCCGATACCAACTTGCATTGCGGACAAAACTGCTCCGCTGCCAGCACATAGAAACAACAATTCCTTTAAAATATAAGGTGTAGGCTGATCATAATTGAATTAAATAAAAAGATTTAAATAAAACACTATGTAACAGTAGTGCAAACGCAACTTAAAAACTAAAATCTAATCCTTACAAATCACCTTTTACTGGTGGATGGACTTTCCAGTGACAACTGTAGTCAAATATTGACATTTCGCCAGAGCCAGACTGGAACACTAAACTATTTAGGAAGTAGCTGGGTGCCATTTAGTGACTAATAAATCAAATAATATTGGATCTGTGCACGGCATGGTGTATTCGCCGATACCTATACTGGTATCGGTATTGGAACACCTCTACTCTTGCACATATGCCTCAACTGGCCTGAGCGTTCTGCGCATGGTTGATAGTCCCCGTGGCGTCTTTGTCCCGGAACTCTGACAGCATAAAGTTGTAGAAACAGGCCAGAAAGAAAACAAGAATTCTGTAAGCCGAGTGATAGTGTGCGTCAAATTTGTATGAAAATTAGAGCACTGGTAAGTGTCTGTAAGTGTACTATGCTGTAAAATTGTCCATGTTTTCACTGTTCCACATGGAATACGCTAGCCACTTGCTAACTTGTTTGTAGCTTGTTTGGCCAACTGGAAAAAGGTTCAGTAACAACCAGCTGAAAGGGGCATATCGCCACCTACAGTAGCAGAGTCGTACAGAGGTGTTTTAGTCCATCAATAAATCGATTGTCGCTTGGCGCTTGTGTACTGGAACCACGACAGTAGTCCAGTTGAATGGCCGAAATGAGCTTTAACCTTACCTCGACTTAACTGCGCATGTAAACGTACTAAAGAGTGTTGGAAATGAGATTTATTTGAGACTGAGGACAACAGAGTGAGCACACTCTCTACTTAAAGGGACACTCCACTGATGAAGTGCTGCAGTTTCATAAAGTTTGAGCTTTTATAGGAGAAAGATTAGAACCAGAGCGGACAAAACTGATACTCAGTTTTAGAATAAGCTCCAGGAACACTAGCTCTACCCTCCCACAACACAGCTACATAGAATATTCAATTAGACCCTCAATGCACACATATTTTAACTTCAGTTTGCGACACGTTTATTATTAACTTGTCCCCTTGGACAAGCTTAAATGACCCAAATGACTTCACTGCGACCTGTTCGAGGTTTTTTTCCTTGAGTTAGCAAAGCTCGACCAGAGCCACTCAAGATACTGAACCTCTGCTTTAGTCATCTACACTGATAGGCTAGTGAACTGACTTTGACATGTTTTGGTAAACCACACCTTAACCATAAGTAATAATAAGAAGCAGCCATCATGTACAAGACACACCTGTCTTTGCTCCTGCATGTGTACAACAAAACTGTTTACTTCATGTATTCTTTTTTTCTACTTTTTATGCAAAATGAGGTCAGGATTGACAGGGAGAACATTTATCAAAAATAAAACATTACTGGTGCTTTAACCTTCTGTTCATCAGTGTCAGTGATGCTTTTTATTATGCATGGAAAACCCTAAATTACATATAAAGGAAGTTTATGATGATTTGAATTCCCAGAGGTCTGAATTTGATATAAAGCTACATTTTATTTTGCGATTTGAAGATGTAGGTGTTTGAACTTTAAAGAGGGCCAAGCCAGCAGTTTCTCCCTGCTTTCATTCCTCACACTAAGCAATCCAGACTTCAGCGCTGTACGGAACAAAGACTTCTTCACTCTCATAGAGAATGCAAGTACATGTATTGCACAGAACGTCATACTTTTCTTTTGAAAAAACAAAAACAGAACAGAAGCACTGATTTTGAAAAGAGTTATTTGAGCATTTGAGTATGAGTTTTGCAATGTTTTAAGCCTGAACATACATAACCAGGTGTTGTAGCTACTGTATATGGAGTTTCTACCTGATGATCCCTTGAGCAGGGAGAGCTACCGTATATACAGCCATAATGACAGGGCACTGCTCGAAATCATCCCTGCTGCAGTGGACACGGGGGCGGGTGGAACATACAGAAGGAGAAAGGTGAGCTTTGAGATTTAATTATGCTCTTCAGGGCTTAATCATGAGCGCAACTCGGTGCTGACTCCATAGCAACAATTCGTCACATGGCAATTAAATGCCGCCTTTTCATCAGAGGAGCTATGGGCGTCAGTTTGGATGAGTGAGAGTGAAGGCTTGAAGGTGGGAAAGAGGAGAGTGACTAACGAGCCGAGCTTCTCCACAAGGCGACGAAGGAAGGGAGGGGATGGAAGAGGGTAGGAGGGGGGAGGTATTACTGATGAGATTGTCTGCTTGTCTGGGTCAACTTTAATTGGGATGTAGCTCAAATGCTGTGTTGAGTGATGGCTGTGTGGGAAGCTCGCTGGAAAGAAGCAGGAGCATGGGAGGAGAGGGACGACGTGATGAAGGAAGCTGCTGTGTGATGTTGGCTACAACAGCCTGAGAGACAGAGGAGTTTAAGAGCACATGACCGAGTTTTTCAACTTATCTTGTTGGTTAAACCTGTCAGACATTTGATGCTGGGTGGGTAGGAAGTTTAAAGTCAGTAGGGTCAACAAGATTTCAACGTTTTTCCTTGTTATCTTGGTTGTAGTGAGTCGGGAAACTCCATGCAGTATGATGGTAGGGAGAAGTGATGGGTGGCTGTAAAGGAGGATCAGTTGAGCTATCTGTAGAGATATCTCAAAAGCTCAGTGACTGAGAGGTGAAATCATTCACAAACCTCCAGGGACAATGCACATGCAGCCACTTGTAATGCAGAACAAAGACGGCATGCTGAAACTGCTCAAACAGTGTTTTGCCGAAGCGAGACGCTTTAAGAACGTCGCAGGGGAAAGTTGCAGCAGTGTGAACTGAATGTTGCAATGCAGCGGATGCAATGAGGAGTCCCCAAAGACTGAACATGTCAAATCAACAGGTCCAGTTTTAGGACGCAATGTATGCAATCAATGAGTGCTGCTGCTTATTTAGAATTTCGAGGCTGTTGTCCTGCTCCGCTCACATTCACAGCTCAAATAAAACTCTCTCTCTGTCTCACTAATTCAACTTCACGAAGCACACACATTTTGTTTTCACCATTTCATAGTTAGGTCCTACTAGAAATGCAGTTGTA
>JAPXVT010000029.1:1354765-1365233 GCA_029823135.1 Acanthurus reversus
CTGCCAGTCACCTCCTGCACTTGTTTTGTCTTGGGGTGAGACAGACGAGACGTTTTTTGTGACTACCAGTTACAGACATGACGTTGTTAAGTTTTCTAAGGTGTGTAGGAACCTCAACAATTGATACAGTGCAGAAATGATGATTATATCAGCCCTAGTTAATGAAATGGCAAGCCTCCTTTCTCCTAACATCCCCACTTTGGCTGTGTGTGGAAATGGAGCAATGAGACACAATACACTACGGGGTGATGTTACAAATACAGATATGATGTTGTCAAGTTTATTTTTTTACATGTCTGGGACTTGCACAACTGATCCAGTGCAGTAGTAATGGTTGTAATGGCCGCAGTTACTGACCCCCCTCCTCTGAGCAGGCTAATATAAGTGGGCTGTATGTATTCCCTTCACTTGCCATATGATGGGATTGAATATAGATTATGATCTAGTGGGGTATACAATGGTTATTGGTATTTTTAAATCTTTAATGACGGAGAAAATACTTGATTTTTGAGTTTCTTTGCTAGCCTTTGTCGCTCCTGCAGCAATCTTGCTGGTGATTCACAAGGCAAGTCAAACACCCCTCTGTGTGCCCTTGAAAAAATCTTGTTTGAAAGGTCATTTAGCCCGAACACTTTGCCCTACCCCTTTATCTCACCAAGAAACGGGACACCCTATGCCTAAACGTGAACGCGCAAAACAGCAGGGTGGGGCTAAGTGATAGGAGCAAGGGGTGAAATGGGGTTGTGCCGAAATGTCCAACAGACTCCTGAGGGCTGTTGGAGCTCTGGTAGAGTACTAGTGTAGGCTATCAAATGTAACGATGATGACAATAACGATGATGATGACGATGAAGGTGAAGATGAAGAGGACATACCTTTGAAGAGTTGGTACATTCCAGGTACTATGATGATGGCAATGGCCAACAGCTTGCTGAAGGAGAGAAAGGTTTGAATCCTTGCTGTCCATGTCACGCTCATACTGTTCAGATACATAACAGATGCTAAAGGGACAAAGAAGGAACCAGAAACAAGAAACTTAATAACATAACATTCAGCATATAAGATCAATCTATAATGTTTTTTTTAAGTGGAATATCAGTGAATACTTGGCAAATGACCTCTGAGTTATTATTAAACTATCAGGTATTTTTGTAAACACACCATATGTACACATTAACCATATCATACCCGGTAGGCTCGCTTCAAAACCTATCCAGCTTTTTCATGCCAGGAATCCAAGTTTCAATCATGGGCCAAACCAATGTGGAATCCTGTATGAGCATAAAACTAAAGTAGAAAACCTCCTTGGCTGCTGTCTTGGGACATTTTCTTTTAACCTGCCAAATTTTAATTAACAACTTTGCACAAATGTTGTAAGAAGGCTGCAAAATAAACACACTGTAATCATAAAGTATTGTCTTATATCGAGTATTCTGTAAATTCCAGTTATTTTTACAGCTTAAATGAAAATTCACCAACACTACACAGTAATGCATGTGTGTAATCAGAGCCAAGCTCAGACAAAAGACTACAACCCCATTATGTTTTAGTGTTTTGTCATTTAACAGACAGCATTGGTAATCACGGGGACTTTTGGTCTTATGGAGAGCTCATCACAAACGTATTCATCACATCCCTCCTTTAACTGTACTGTAATACCTGTTGTGCAAATGTACACCTTCTCCTGTACAGGTTAAAAAGATAATAATCATTGTGACATATTGTCACACTGATGTGTAAATGTATCAGTAGTCTTGGTATACTTACTTAAGCCGACAGCAGTGGCCAGTTTGACAGCGACAGGGGGGATATCACAGGGCATGAACAGAGGCTCCAGGATGTACTGACCAAAAGCCAGAGAGATGACCGCCATTCCTGCAGGTCTGATAGACACACAAACAAAATGTAGACATTTACCTTTAATTTATCACAAAGTAATACAAAAAATGTCATGTTTTGTTTTTAGCAGTCATATTCATTCATTATCCATAACCATTTATCATTTGCACGGTTGTGGGGGTTACAACATTAGACGAGGGCGGAGTTCACCCCAGACAAGTCGCCAGTTCATCACAGGGCTGACATACAGACACAAAACAACCACTCACGCTCACATTCACACCTACGGGCAATTTAGTCACAAATTAACTTACACGTCTTTGGACTGTGGGAGGAAGCCAGAGCACCCAGAGAGAACCCACACAGACACGAGGGAACATGTAAACTCCACACAGAAAGGTCCGACCCCAGCTGGGTATCAAACTAAAGACCTTTTTGCTGTGAGGCAACAGTGCTAACAACTAATCCACCGTGCTGCCCTTGTTTTCAGATTGTCATTATTTTTCTTTTGTTGTATTGTTGGTCACCTGATCAATCGATGTCCACTGTTCACTCTCTTTAGCTTTGTTTTGGTCTCCACCAACTCTTCAGAGACATATCTTGTTTTCAGCACATTTTAGGTAATTGTTTTGGCTTTTTGGCTCTCAACTTCAGTGAAAAACCTCTGATAAACCTCCTGCACACAATGTGCAGATCAACAAGCAGCAGGCAGTCAGAGTTATCCCTGAATTCCACCGGTTGTGAGTGCATTCCAACACAGCTCTGCTGCGCCTTTGCTCCGTGCTCCGTCGTCTGTCAGCATCCACCAGCTGCGTTTCAGAGTGCAGCACGGTGCATCACCGCCAAACAGCTGGAGTCACGACACGACAAGATTTCACTGTAATTACAGAATCGCGCCGGATCACAGCCGCTGACCTGTGGACTGCAGGCCTGGCTTCACACATAATGTGGTTTTGTTTATGAAGTTTAGTGAAATATGATGTAGCATCAACACAGAGTGTTCAATTCTGAAATTAACCAGATCTAATGACGTATCTGCGTCTAACTTCCTGTCCTGCTCGATCTGCTCTGTGTTGAATTGCTGCGTTGTGCATCTGGAAAAAAACAGAAGCCTCGCATATCTGCTGCGGAGACGCCAGATCACCAGAACTGTGACAGAGTAGAAATGCAACAGCTGCGGGCAGTGGATGCACATACACTGACTAGAACTGAGCGTATCAGCTCTGCTGCCGTTCTGGAGTAGAGACGTGCCACACACGCATCTGGTGGACTTCAGGGGTTAGTGAAAAGCTGCTGGACAGAGCAGATACTTTGCAGTTAAAAAAGATTTGGTGGAGACTGAAGCAAAGAGTGAATAATGAACATCGATTTATCAGGTAACCAAAAACAACAAATAGTGAGAGTAAAAATGAAAAATACTATCGGTAATGGTTAGAATATAGTATAAAGTATTTCATAAAATAATTATTTGATATCACATGGTGAGTTTCATGTGACTCTTTTGCCCGTCTGCAGTGGTTCACTGTGGCTTTGACAAAAAAAATGACAGAAATTAATTACGGCTATATATATTTTTTTAACATTATCACTGTTGTAAGGCTTGAGTATTTTAGATGGGTCTCTGCTCCAACACACCTGATTCAAATGAATGTCTTGTTATCAGACTTTAGACTCGTTATCTGTGCTCTCAGGTTGTGATTTATTTAATGAACTGAATGAGCGTGAGCTGATATTGTGTTGTATGATCAGACCAGGGTGCTGATTGCTACATGGCTGAGGATTAACTCACACCTAAACTCACTTCAGTCAAAACTGAACTGAAACTAGTTTACATATTTTCTACTTTACCTGTTTTAATGCTACGCTGCTGCAAAATGTTAGATTTATTATCAAAATAGGGTACTTTTTATTTTTTAACTTTCACAAACACAAGGAGGACTCAAATAGGTTTGCTCAGGGTTCATGCACCTATTAAACATAAATAGTCAAATGTCAAATTAATAAATTATCATTTAAGCCTATTATAAATTACAATCAGCTAATTTAGACGTTTTTATGAGACTCAAATATATTTTGTGGCTCCAGACAGATTTTTAGGCTGAGGAAGAGGGCAAAATGGCTCTTTTGATCGTAAAGGTTGCTGACCCCTGACTTGATGATGACTGGTCGGACAGCAGCGGATAATTTTGTTTCTTTTGCCAGTTTTCTTTTGACAGCAGCAACATGAACAGGCCGTTGCTTAGGTAGGTATCATCTTTGAATGTCCTTTGAGCTCTGCATTAACGCCTCACATCACAGCTCTCACTGGTTCTTGGTAAATGGGCACAGGAAAGGCCAGTTTTCAAGCTGGACACTCACCAACAACCCCTGTAGACTCCAGTTATTAAACAAAAGTAACACACTGGCTATTGAAGCTCTCATATTATCTTCTAGTTGTAATAGTAAGTATAGTGTAATTATTCAGCCAATATGAGTGTCTGTGTGTGGGCGTGTGCATTATATCTGATTAGCAGCATTCTAGATAAACAGTTCCCATAATTCCATCCTCATGAGGTGGACAGTGTGCTACTGTCTACAGGACTGGTTTCAATAAGAATCAAATAAGTTTGGTTGGTCCCACAGGCTCATCTTATGGCTCGTCAGTATTTCCTTCTTCATTTCCCACAACAGCAACTGAGCTATGGCAGCCAGGGAAATCTCTCTTTGTCTTTCTCATTCGTGTTTTTAGTCTCTGTTCATTTCCCATGGTTTCCATTCAGTCCTTCTAGCCTGAGGCCAGCATAAAATTGGGCGGCTCAGGATAGTCACTAGACTGTTTATACTGCCTCGCCTTGGCTGTGTACACACACAGCTGCACATTGGGCTTTTCTCACTTCACTGGTCTAAACTAAATTCAGTACCCAACCTCACAAGGTCAGAGCAATACAGGAAATTTATTTGCCTGGTGGAACACAGTTTAACAATGCCTCTGAAAGTGAGAAAGTATGTTAGGGTAACAAAGAACCTTTCATAAACTGAATGCATTTTTGCAATTATATTTTGGGTAATGACTTGTCTCTCCCTTTACATGTTTTAATAGTGACTAAAAATCTTTCTTTTTCATGAAGATTGTAGTCAACTCAGATTCACAGCACAAAAACGTGAAAACGTCAAATTCAAAATGACAGTTACTACATAATATTCTGCTTCTCTGTTTTTATACAGCATGTTTTAAACAAACCATCAGGTAGGTTATTTACAGCAGTGCTTTAAAGTGACATGGAGACCAGATTGTGTCACATGTTCAGCCTTGTGCTTGGAAAGCACCATGGTCGCAGGGCTGCATTTGGGCAAGCGGAGAAGAAATGCACCCTCACGAACACGTAGGCCTACTGTTCTGTCTGCTCATATCATGTTCATGCCGGTGGTTTTACTTTAAACAAAGTCAAAGTTAACGAGAGAACAAGAGCTCCAAAATACACAGCTACATAGAAAAGTAGCTAGCAGGCAACATGAATATTGTGCCAGGCTGCCACTAATAAATTAACAAACAGGAAACCCTGAACTAAAATAATTGGATACAATTTGAAGAATTTGAAATCCCTGGCTTTCTTAAATTCCTTTAATTTATGCGCAAAGTTGAACTGAACAAAAGTTGAAGTGGATGAATTTACTTCACCATGAGTCATGATTGTTCACTGCAAAATTTGCCTTAGTGAACATCTTAGCAAACAAAACATCTTAAAGAAAGTTCGTTTTTGCACATCAAGCCTCATAATAAAGATTTTTGCGATCATATAAAATGTTCTACATCACTTTACAACGAACGGTGCAGTGCTGAGAGCTAAAGCTCGTTGCTGACGTCACTGTGAGCTTCCACCTCGCAGTTGTTTGTAAAATTCTGTGTGATTTTTCATAACGGGAGGTTGAAGGTTACCGTAGAAGAACGAACTCTTCTAAAACTATTTTGCTAGAAGTATAAAGTAAGGGCCAGTGTCCACATAGTCTTTTGTCTGATTGCCAGCGTCTTTCTCTAGTTGTTCTCAATGAGGAGAGAGTGTCTGCAGCAGCGCAGCCACACGGCAAAAATGCAGCACCCAGCGTCTGTTTTTCTGAGCAATCCGCCTTTTTTGTGCAGCCGCTCTGAGCGCTTCGAGCACTTTAAAGTCTAAAATTTCTCAACTTTTCTGAAAAATACTGGTGAAATCAGTGGTGCTCTTTTCAACAAGCAGTAAATCGTTGTGTTGTTTTCCTGTTTGAACAGGTAATAGATCAGTCAGGATTCGAAGATGGAGGAGAAGCTGGTGTTGGCCGTCTCCGTGTGCCGCAGCTGTACGATATGTCTGACAAAAACTATCATGACAGGGAGGAAGGCCCATGTTTGTTAGTGTCATGCACCCACTTCCTCCGTGATCCTCGTCTGAGAGCAGGTCCATATCATTATCAAGCCCATCATCCATGCAAAGTATGAGGGAAAGGATCTTCCATTTGATGCTCATTGTAAAAAACAAAACAAAAAAAACAGAAAACAGACAGTAAAAGCAATGGAGCAGTGTTGATAAAATGTCCCTTGTCAAGATATTGTTGTTGTGGTAACAAAACACATCTATAGTGCTTTTTCTCTGCTGTATCCCAGGGATTCTGGAAATGTTCCTTTGAATCCATGGAAGCTAGCGGTGACGTCAGCAATGAGCTCCAGCTCTCAACACTGCACCGTTCATCATAAAGTAACAAAGAACATTGTATGTTTTGTAAATATCCATATTATGAAGCTGAGCAGACAGAAATTTGAACTTCTGCTTTAAATCACTTCCAGCAGAGGACAATACAATATTGAGCGCACTGTTCACTATTTTTTCACTCTGTTTTGTATCCAGTAGAGAAAAAAAAGCGTCATTTAGTTGCAAAACACTATTACATCACAGCCATCTATCTGCCAATCACAGCTAGTCTGTAACTTGTGTCTGTCTGCTGTCGGGTTTGAAAACTTTTTCACTGACAGCTGTTGGAAACCAAGTTTATTAGAGCGAAAAGAGTAACCCAGACGACAAAGCTGTGGGCTATAACAGACTTTTAGACTCTGGAATTTATTGTCCCCAAGGGGAAATTCCTTTCTCAAACATTTACAACAAAAGGCACACAAAGTTGCAAAAAAAGACAGAATGCTGTCAGGCCAGACTGCCAGATCATGGACAGCAATACACAGTCAGACCAGTTCATCCAAGTTGAGTGTGTACAGTGGTTTTACTAAAGAGAGCCCTCTGCTCCTCTGAGCTCTGAACCTGCACCTGGAGGGCAGTCGAGTGAAGAGGTCACTGTGTGGCCGTGTGATGTCCTGTGCTGATGCTGATGTGTCAGTTGCGGATGTGTCTCTCAAATGAACCCCCCCCCCGCCCCCCACACACACACACACTTTTTTTTCTTTTTCTTTTTTGTTAATTAATTCCAGACAGATTAACGTGGCGTTCTTTTAATCACCCTGCTCGGTCACATGCAATTGGCCGCATGCTCATGCATTGACTGATGTGTTTTATATGCGACAAATCATGTGTGATGGTGTGTGCGTGTGTGTGTGTGGGGGGGGGGCACAAGAGATTAGTAAGAAGACAAGTTAAAATGACACATCGCTGCACAATGGAGATGATGCAAAGTAAGTAACAGTCAGAAATGCAGTAGTATTAGAATGCATTCAGCAGCATTGACAACTCAAAGGCAGCAGTATAAGGTTTTTACTCCAACCATGATGTAAAATTATGATATATAATTATAAGTGTTAGTTAAATTATATTGAATAGTTTAAGTGATATATGTGCACATATACCAGTGACAGGTCAAAACATTGCTAAATTTAGCTGAATTATAAGTTAGAGGCGGCACTTAACTCATTAAAAAATGAACAAAAAATGAAGAGCCACTCGGGAGCCAAAAGAGCCGGAATGGCCGTCACCAGTGCAATAGCCTTAATGTTTAGTTCTGCAGCATTGGGCCTTATCAGTAATGAATAACATATTAAAAAAGCAGGTGTAATATACATATGAGACAACACATGTATGGTAAATATTCCAGTGCAGCAAAATGAAGAGGAAAGATGTCGGTGGACTTTGGTGGCTCCTTTTTGTATGTCAAGGTCGTGCTGGTCAAAGCTGAGTCTACAGTCCAAGTGTCATTTTGCAGTACTGGAAAATGTGTGTGTCACCCCAACTCCCTCTTTCTAACTGTGTCTTCTGATAGCAGCCAAACTCTTGTCTGGGCGTTGGGCCTAGCTGCACGTGGTCGTAGTTTTTGATGGTGCAGCTGGTGTAAATATTTCTCATCAGTCTGGATGTAACTAAGCTCAACTAAAGCCCAGCATTTTTATATCCAGCCTCAGACCCCCTTCAAGGTGCCCCAGTCACTGCATGAAACATTATTGATTATGATGTTTTAGGTTTGGTTGTGCAGTGGAAGTAAAGATGTTGTGGTCTGCAAGTCTGAGTGAGAGATATTTACTAAATGCATCGGGAATGTTCCTTTCTAGCGGGCAAGTTCAAAGTACTGTTGAAATGACAGCAGCTCACAGTCCTGTCTACAAAAGTTAAAACTCCCTGTGATGAAAACTCAATCTCTGTGATAATTAGGGAACATAGCATGAGCTGCCTTGGCTAAAAGTTCCACCGCTACTTTTGTGTTGATTTGACCAATGACTATAAACTCAGCTGATCACAACAGTTTGGGACATTGCAGCGACAGCAGCAGCATCTCCAAGTTGGGACGTACACACCTTACAGTGAACCTTGATGTTGCCACACCACCTGTTGTCGATGTAAATACAGACCCTGCCACCACACATCTTTACCACTTGATGGCAAAGTTGTCCAGGTTTACCTAGACATCAGAGGTAGACTCATCAAGCTAAGTCTTAGTCAGTGTCACTAACGTCCCTGTGGCACCAATTTATTCTAATGTGAACAAACAACTGATGATGGAGAATGGAGGAGAGACGTGGTTTTAGTCAGACAAAGTGCCATCTAAAATATCGCACTCTAGCATGAACTGAAATCCAAAACAATAAACTGATAAATGCTAAAAGGCTCAGGAGAGCTGAGCTGAACAGAGATGGTTCTTTGTGGGTTGCTTACTAACATGAGTTCAAGTGAAATGACACAGTGATTTCACATTTTTGTTATATTGATCTGGGTCTTTTGATTAATGCAGCTCAAAACTTAAGATAGTTTCAGCAAACTTGTGGAGGCGGACATTACCTTATAGCAATAAGATCAGCCCATAGCCTTATGAAAGCCATCTGAGGTCCAAAGGCTTCCATTATATAAGTGTAATGTCCACCAGACTTCTTAATACAAGTCCCCAGCTCAGCATAGGACAGGGCTCCTGCAGTGACAAAGGTGACAGATTAGCTCAAGCTCTGAAACAACAAGGAGAATACAAAACAGTCCCTGGGCTGTTAAATTGTTTCAGCCACATCTATACAAAAAAAAAAAAAAAGTACAGCCCCTTACTCAGCCCTATGAACACCCAGATATTAAGATAAAGGAGGATGAATTTTAATTAAAAATGTAGGGAATGTGAATAACGGGGGGCAGGAAAAGGGTTCAGGAAGGTTTTTCATGGATAATGTGCTTGGACCTTTCATTACAGCACTGAAACTGAGGGCTGTAAGGATGATGCAACAGTGTATGCTGCAATACACAGATGTGCACAGGGGCATGTCAGTACTGCCTCCTGAAGCACAAGTTTAACTGATTCTACTCACACTGCTATAATGTTTTACCAGTTGCACTGTGGTGACGAACGCAATCGCTGCATGTCTCATGTTCACTGGCTGCAGGACAAAAAGAGAATCCAAAGTAAAGGCTTCACATCCAGCCTTCCATCTATATGTTTAAGATACAAAAGCTCTTTGCCTTGGGTTAGGAAAGGTTTGTGTTGACCTTTAAATGTTAATGTCTCACGCTACCATTTGCTTTGGATCCATGTTTAACTTTTGACTGAGTTGTTGCATGTCGAGACAGATTTTCTGTTGGCACAAAACTCGTTTCTGTCATGTAGGTAACATCAAATACTGTACTGTACATACTGTAGATTTGACGGCTGGTGTCTTTATACTCTAGATGCTCTTCTTGCCCCACAGGTTAGATCACATATTGTGTCATGAAAACCAAGTTCAACCCAAGAGTTCAGAAATAATATTCTTTGTCAAAAAAAGGACCCTCAAAAACATATTTAACTTGAATTTTTAGTAATTAAGCAGTTATTTGTCACTACTTTGTCACAATTTCCCCTAGGTAGATGCTTTTTCTATGCGATGTTTCATATTTTTTCTTTCTATTTTCCCTATTTTTTGGGGGGGAAGCACCCTCCAAGGGAAAACACATATTTTGTGCTTTGAAACAATCTGTGTACGCTCTGTAAACATATTTTGAGGCTTCCAACTCCACCTGTACCTCATTTTCATTCAGTCTAGTTACTTACAAAAGGATGACATCTTTTCTTTTTTATAACATATAAAGTGACTCACCAAAGAGTGAAAGCACACCGCAGGCGATCCAAACAACCAGCGACATTCCAATACTGCCTGAGTGCTTCAAGATGCCTTTTGGAGAGATGAAGATCCCTGCTCCAATGATGGTGCCGATGATGATGGAGATCCCTCG
>JAPXVT010000029.1:1468882-1479076 GCA_029823135.1 Acanthurus reversus
AGGCTCGCAGACTTCCACACGATTTAGTGCCCAGGTTGATCATGAGCCAAAGGACAGCTGGGTAACTGTTCAGGCCAGCTGGCAAAAAGGGGGCGTGGCAGTGGGAGTGGCCTATAACAAAAAGTTGCATAACTTCTAAATGAATTTATGTAACATGGCCTAAATTTGTGGAAAAACACACACACACTTTTGCCGGTCATAGCTTGCCACGTCCCTTCATTTTAGTCCCGCCCCCTTCCATAACTCATCAACAGTTTGTTGTAGACTGTCGACTCTTGTGGGAGGCATCACTGCAGACAGTAATTTTTCATTTATGCTGTGTCCGTAATTTTATGATGTGATACCGAAGACGAAGACGACTGTGTATTTTTAGCTGCTGGCCGCAGCTTTTGTGGATTTACGCTTATTTCTACTATTTTGGGCACCACCACTTAAAGCAACAATATGTAACATGACCGTGACCCGCGTTTTCGAAAAACAAAACTTAACAAAGCATTCAAACAGGGTCATATTTTCCAGAGAAAATGTCCTCTGGTTTTGCCTCTAGTGTCCTACGACTACGACGAGTCCACTCCTGTGGACTGGGAAAGCAGTTTTATTCATACTAAAACAAAGGTCTGCGCCAGTCTGGCTGTACGTGGTATCCAGCACGCAGGTTGCAGCAGAATGAACAAAAAATAACAGAAGAAGTTTCAGTGGCTGCCCTTCTTTTCTTTCATCATTTTTAGCCAGACTGACGTTACTAATGTTGCAGCTACAACTAAATTTGTGTCATCCAGGCAGAGACAACAGGAGAAAAAGAAAAGTTCAGCAGACATGAAGGAGAGCACATTCTTACCTGAGTGGGACTTGTTATGTTCTTTTTTTGTTGTAATTGTTGTTGTTGAACGAAATGAGAGAGATTTCAGTTTGAAATGTTGCCGTGAATCCGTGTATCTACAGTTAAACAAGTCAAGTTGAAACACTGTCAAGAGCATGCGCAGGCACTTTCAAAGCTTTCCCCAACAAGGACCTGCTGCTGCAGCTGCAGCTTCAGTCTGCAGGCAGCCGACATGTTGCTTTCAGGAACCTCCGTGAATCACAGAGCTGAGGCAGAGCAGTCATAGGACATCATCTCCATAAACCCGGTTTTACTGAAATTGCTGTTTTGTGCAACGTATTAATGTGCATCGTTGGTCCAAGCCACAGGTTGAGGTCAAGTGACGTACGAGTGTTGCTTTAATTCTTCATGCCATCAATCAGCAGAGTAAGCACGAGAATTTTCAGTTGTTTCTTTGTGACACAAATCGGCTCTTTTGAGTTATTAAAGCACTGCATAAACTTGGTTGATTTTGATATTTGAATTTGAAATCTCCATGTGTGCTCTGACGATGCAGGATGACAAACGTCAGAACTGCCCCCTCTGTCTGTCGGTCTGTGTAACATCATGGTTTATTTGGAGAAAGGCAGTGTAAACAGGAAGTAGACCAGTCAAACGTGTCTGCAGGTGTAAAGCCCAGTCAGCACAGCCTCACAGAGCTGCAGACTCTCGCTCTTGTTTGGTGTAAACATCTCTCTCTCTCTCTCTCTCTTTACCTCCAGCTCTCGGCGAGGGCAAAGACGGATTTATCCGCTGTCCACTGGATGCTCTCAACTGGCAAGAGAGGAAGTACCTGATCCTGGAGGAGATCCTCACTTACCGCCCTGACATCCTGTGCCTGCAGGAAGTGGACCACTACTATGATACTTTCCAGCCAATAATGGCCAGTCTCGGTTACCACGGCAGCTTCCTGGCCAAACCGTGGTCTCCCTGTCTGGACGTAGAACAGAATAACGGTCCCGACGGCTGTGCTCTGTTTTACCGCCGCTCCCGCTTCTCTCTCCAGTCTACAGCTCACCTGAGGCTGTCAGCCATGATGCTGCCCACCAACCAGGTGGCCATCGTCCAGACGCTGAACTGCCAGGTGACAGGCCAGCGGCTGTGCGTGGCCGTTACCCATCTGAAAGCTCGCAGCGGCTGGGAGAGGTTGCGCAGTGCACAGGGTGCCGACCTGCTGCAGAACTTACGCAGCATAACGTCCCGAGGCAGCAGCAGCCAGTGCGAGGCAGCGCAGTGCCGCGTCCCTTTAGTGGTGTGCGGGGACTTTAACGCAGAGCCGTCAGAGGACGTTTACCGACGCTTTAGCTCCTCCCCTCTCGGCCTGAACTCTGCATACAAGCTGCTGAGCTCCGACGGGCAGACGGAGCCGGCCTATACGACGTGGAAGATCCGCCCCTCTGGAGAGAGCTGCAGCACTCTGGACTACATCTGGTATACCCATGATGCTTTGAGTGTGAACTGCCTGCTGGACATCCCCACAGAGGAGCAGATCGGCCCAGACCGCCTCCCCAGCTACCACTACCCCTCTGACCATTTATCACTCCTCTGTGACATCAACTTCAGGGAGGATCCTCATAGGCTCATGTAGGCTGCCAATCAAAGCTACCCTAAACCAATAGGACGACTGCTTTGTGGCTCCTCCTGAAGCCACTGGACAGACGGCAGGAGAAACCTGACTGGAGCGTGATGACGCAAGAGAGACAAACCCGAGTAGTTAGGAATGCAGGATATTGGATTTTTGCTGATATCAAATATTAATATAACAGTCCGATATTTTACAACTCATTTGGCCGATAATCAATAGTGATAAAGATACATACGTATATTTTTTCTTCACACCTCATTGCAGAGATCATCAGGTCTCTCCTGTAGTGGAATTTACAGACAATATTATTATGCAAACTCTTGCAATGCTGGCCCGCTAACAAATGCAGACATAAAGTACAAAGGTGAAAATGAGTAAGATAATAAAACTGGATGATGAGACAATCAGAACAAAACACACAACCAGGACAAATTTGTCCTGTTTCACAAGAGACAAAGTGAGTAAACATGACGTCTGTTTACAGGAACATGTTAAACATGGCATCAACTCAGGCGTGAAATTACAGAAAGAGCAGCCTGTGATTTTATTGGTTATTATATCGGCAGATATCAGCGTGCTGGCTGATATCCGATTTTGAGTTTTAAGCCAACATTGGCAGATAACGATGACATCCTGATAATATCGTGCGTATCTACCATTAGTCTGTCACTGTTACTTTTTTTTGAAACATCGGCGTGATGGGGAACAATTGATGTGAACTGATGATGCTCAGTACGTTTACATGATGTTAGAGAAAATCGATTTATTGTTAGTTCGCTAAAAATGGGCCTTTAAAATGCACGTAAACATGTTAGTCCAACTGAAATTGCTTTAAATCGAATTTCTCAAAGTCAAGCTAACACACCCAGATAATGCAATTAGAAGTACTCCTGCACTCAGACTGGCCTAAGCAATCTGCGAACTGTGAACCCTAAGCAACCCAGAACTCGAACAGCATACATTAGTAGAAGAGAGCCAGTGCGAAAACAAGAATCCCGTCAGCACGAAGGGAAGTGTGCATCGAATTTGTACCAAAGTAAAGCTGAGATATCAAGTGCTCAGCGCTGTAAAGTTGTCCATGTTTTTTTTTCACAGTTCAACATGGATTCCAGTAGCTGCTTGCTAACTTGTTTGGCTAACTGGAAAAAGGTCCTACAGCAACCAGCTGAATTGGGCGTATCGTCGCCTAGAGTCGGACAAATCGATTCTCCCTCAGTGCTCGTGTACCGGGACAATGACAGAAGTCCAGTTAACTGACCTAATCGAACTAAAACTGTAGCTCGACTCAACTGTGCATGCAAACATACTGAGTGTGACATCACTTCTGCTGGAAACAAACATTCTGAATTTTGGAACGAGTTCAGACTTTATCCACTAAGTTGTAAACTTCAGCTGAAATGGCAGCTTAGAGATTCGTCTGCTGGAGTCTCTGTAACCAGCTGCAGCTGTTTTTTGTTTCCACATTCGATCACTTTCACTGAATGTTATTTAATAATTCTATTAAGACTTTCTGTCAGCTGGTATTCATTGACTTTTTTAGTTTTTAAAAACTTACTTTGCTTTTAATTAAAATGTTTTACTTTGCTAATCATGACAGAATTGTTGCTGTGACTCCATTAAACATGCGGAGAAATAGTAATATATGAAATAAAGATATTATTTGTACTTCTTGTTGTCCTGTTTGATTTCCCGGCTTGTGTTGTTGTAAGGGTGATGAATCTGTTTTATTTCAGCAGCACATGAACAGGACACTGGTTTCACACCGGCCACGTCGATTACAATTTGTAGCCAAAAGATATTTTGGTTTCTCAGACCTTTAAAAAGTCACAGTGTCATCTGTCAGATGGTTTCATTTAGTTTTTAATTAATCAGCCTCTTTTTGTAGCAGTGTTGAACAACCTTACCTCAGCGTGCACATGGTTTCCCATGAGGCAGCGTCACATCAGAGCTGCTGTCAGCATTGACCAAACATGACATCACAGCATCACTAATTCACCACGTTTGAGAAGAGCAGCATCAGAAATGAGCTGCACATACAGAAAATTTGTTCAAAAAGGAACAAAATAAAACTCAACCGATGTTTTTCTTTAAAAATGCAGGAAAAGAAGTGCTAGCTTGGGACTTGAAAAGTCAAAATGACGACTCCAAGGCACTCTCTTAAAAACGTTAAAATGCCTTTATTTCCACAGCATGGTGTTTCCAAAATAAAATGTGTCGGCGGATGTTTCTAAGGTCCAACATTACCATGCTGCAGAAATAAAGGCATTTTAATATTTTTAGGAGTATCTTAAAGTCGTCTTGATTTTTCAAGATGTTTTTCTTTGTTGGTTCTTTGTGTGTGTGTTGTGTCTTCCTCGGCAGGACCCAGAAGACTGAGATGAAGTTGAAAAGCTCCCAAAAAGCTACAAAGAGGACAAACCACAGTTTCTAGAGGAGACTCTGAAACTGAAACAGCTGGTGATGATGTTTTAAAATCAGACATTTAACGTCAACACGCTCAATGTTTGACAACTTTTCATTATGTACTTAGTATGAACCTTCATGCAGTATTATATAACAGTTAGCTCCTACCAAGCAATCTGATTGGACAAGAAGCATTCCATGCGTGCTGACACAGTAAAACAGCTCTGTGACTTTCAAGTTTATGTGTCACTCCGCCTCAGGTGTCCTAATTGCTGTCAGTTGCTCAGTTACTTTGTAACAAACTGCGCCTAAAAGATGGACGTTTAGAATAAAGCAGTGGGCCCTTCTGTAACTTATAAACTAGTTTGCAGGAACATTGTGTTGCTTAGCAACAGTCCAGGTGTAGAACTATTTGTGCTGGTGGAGCCAAATAAATGTTTTTGCTTGTCTGAAAACTGTCAACTAAATGAAGTTTGTAGAACCGTTGTATAAAAGCAATATCACACGTGAGGTCGTGCTTTTGGACTGAAAACTGTCGCTGGTGTCATAATCTTTGGCTCTCCGCCTGTGGCTTCGTGCCTCAGACTGCATCATACCAGTGCCGATATTCAGTACAACAGCACGACCTCTTGTGTGATATTGCTTAATATTAATCTGGAACAATGTTTTGTATGATGTATTTCTCTATGCCTTCCCTTTGTTTTCTTTAATTAGTGCATGTTTAATTTGTTTGTGTTTCATTCATGTGTATTCTTCTAAATATGAGTTGAAATGCAGTGAAGCATGTTTTCATAAGCTGTGATGAGCTTGACACTGCTGTGTGCACTGCAGAAAATCTACTCACTTTGATTATTTGCACATTAAACCACAGTAATTGGCGTAATTTCCTCTTAATGTTTTCACAAAATTGTCTGTGCCAGTAAAAGTATTCGAATTGCTGTGAGAGCCAATAACAATGTTGCATCTTATAAAATACTTTTTTCTCTAAAATGACTGTTAGCTCTGTGTTGTTATTCAGGTTCTTCCTTCAGAGCTTCACAATTCTAAGACAGTAAGCAGTTTAATCGGCTCCCAGCCAACAGCTGGACAGACACACTCCACACAGGAAGTCTGATCCCACAGACGAGTGACATGAGGACACGCATCAACAGCGGCACAGCGCCCCTCTGTGGCTACAGGTGTTAAAAACATGCTGCAAAATACTTATCTAGCATCTCATCTCTCATATAGATGAATAACTTCAGACAATGATAATTCACATTTGTTGTTTTTTATAATACATATTTCAGTAAAATCTACTTCAATACACTGATAGTACAAGAAAAAATAGTATATTATACTTCAGATGTGGAGCACACAATTTAGTTCTCTTATCTTGACGCAGACATCCTTTCACTCCCTTTTTATGAACAGTAAAAAAAAAAAGACAACAAGTGTTCTGCTGGGAGAATGTGACAGTGCTGTTGAGTAACAGAAGAGTGCAGACAAACCCTTCGACTAAAAACAGAAGAGAAAAACAGAGATGAATTCATTTACGTCTGTACTGATACATACCTGCTGAGTATCAAAAAATGCTTTTTACATTTCTGTTTACAACAAAGTCTGTCAGGCTTTTTATATTACATTTGATTACAAAAAGGAGTTTTTTCATTTACAATCTAAGGCTGCCCATATCGTTTGAGCTCTGATCTGTGTGTGTGTGGGTGTGTGTGTGTGTGTGTGTGTGTGTGTTTCTACTACAGTCCCTTTAATCCTGTGCAGGGCTTCAGCAGCTCCAAGCGTTAGAGCAGGTGTCTCCCCGCAGACCAGCATCAGGCTGACAGTCTGAGCCAATCACAGAGGGACTCTGCCCTGTGGGAGGGGGGGTTGAGGGGTGGGGGCGTCTCCTGCACTTCCTCAGCAGTGTCCACAGTCACTTCCTGTATCCCCACCCCTGTGACAGCTCCGGCGCGGGGCGGAGCTCTCAGGAAGTTGGGGTTTCTGCTGATGCTGCTGGTGAGCTGCAGGGGGCCGCAGCCTCCGAAGCTGCCTCTGATTGTGCTGCCTCCGACACGCTGCTGGAGGGCTTCGGTGGTTGGGTGGGGGTTTGGGGGGGGGCAGGGTGAGACTGGCTGACCTGAACAGACAGCTGTGGCAGCGGTTGGGCCACGGCTGCCGGTTTAGCCAGGATGAGCTGTGGTGTGGGCCGGCCTGCCGTTAGCTGGACGGTAGGCGTGGTGGTGGTGGCGGGTTTAGCGGCGGCCGCTAGCTGCGTAGCGACAGGTTTGGCCTGGATGAGCTGCGTGATCTGGCCCGATGGGTTGGCCTGCATGAGCGTGGCCAGCTGGTTGGCCGGGATGGTGATGATGGTGATCTTCTCTCCTGCTTTGGAGTTGGTGGGTAGCACAGTCGGCAGAGCCTGGATGACCAGTTTGGGGGGAGCGCTGGCAGATGCGTTGGCTACTGTTACTGGGACACCCGTGGTGAGGATGGAGGAGGAGTTTAATGTCACATGACCTAGTGAGTTGGTCATAACCACTGGCATGGCTCGGATTGGCCTGCAGGAGAGAGATGAGCGAGGAAAAGTGATTACATCCCCGCTGTGTGCGACATAAAACTTCACTGCAGCAGCTCCAACTTACAGTCCTCTGAGTCAAATGACACTGAACACTGTTATTACATTATTATAACACTTATTATAACACTATACACTTATAACACAATTATAACATTAATATAACATTACACCCTTTTAACACTATTATAACAGTGTGACTATTTTAAAATTATTTTGCCACTACTGTAACACTACTTCCTGGTTTCTGCTCCAGCAGGCTTTACTGCTCAAAAAGGTTTTTTTTTACTTTTTTTTTTTTTTTTTTGGCGGCTGAAGCTTTATTTGATGACCATTTTGAGTGTGATGGAGGGTTGTCTTCTCCTCTCAAGGTGCATTTTAAAAAAATTCCATAAAGTCTGTGGGAACACAGTGTAAAACAGGGACCAGCATTTAATTTTTACCGACTGACTTCTAAGCTCAGGTCAGATGACATGAAGCATCTCTCCAGAGACGACACATGAAAATAACTTTTTGGCTAAGTGCTTCAGTAACAGCAATGAGCTTGCACCCTGTTTCCATTAAATCCTCCGGTCAGTACAAGTGCAGGCTCATTGAAATTTACTCCACATTGCACTCAAAGTGAATTTCAGTCAGTTTGTACAGACACGAGTATGACTCCACTGACATTTTACTGGTTTTGTGGCAAAGTACTCAGAGCTCATATGAGGAAAAGCATGTGTCGTTCTATTAAAGGACTCTGCCAATCAACAATATCACTGCTAATCAACAAACTAGGCTCTAAAAATATAAATAATCACTTGAAGCATTTTAGCCATTGCATATCCTACTATCAATCATGTAATTTCCTGAGGCCAGTAGGTGGCACCATAAGTAAACATTGGCATGTAGATGTGTTTGGGATGGGGCCCTTATTAAATGTGTGAAGTTTTGTGCATACTGAACAATGCACATTTATATTATACACACATCGTTGTTCATGGCTGCCACGCCCACACTGTGACTCCAAAATGAAAGATTTTAATATCTTTTGACCCCAAAGCGGATAATGAGAATCAGATAAAGTCCCTCGGAGGAGTTTGTTAAGGTACATAACATGCAAATCATCAAAAAATGACAATTTGATTCAAAATGGCCGACTTCCTGTTGAGTTTAGTCGATGGTCTCAACAGACTTCTTCGTCAATCCGGGTATTAAACATATGTCCACCACATTTCATCCAAGTATGTCAGAGTGAGCCCTGGGATTACAGTTTAGGGGGCGCTAGCAAGCACAACTGTGTGACTCCGCCTTTACGGGCCAAGTGAACTTTTTTTAAGATTGAAGAATCAATCATCAGAGACGCCAGTGAGCTGGTGAGAGTAATCGGGGTCATTTTTTTGTCTGATGTCAAGTTTGAAGATCAAAGGAAGTTTTGAACTGACTGCTGACACTTCGCACTCTGTAAACGCAGAGAACAGACCTGGTGGCGGCGTTGCTGGGGATGACGGTGACGTAGGTCTGCTGAGGCTGGTTGGCAGCGGGGGAGTTGGTGCCCAGGCCAGCAGGGCCCTGTTGGTGAGCCAGGTGCTGGCCTGAAACTACACCCTCGCTGTCCTCCACCTCCTCTCCGTCCTCCTCGTCATCGATCACTCTGATGTTCTTGGGCATGTCCTTAAACTGGTACGCCAGGCGCTGACCCTCCACTTTCGCCAGGATGCCGCGCTGGTAGTAATACCTACACACACACACACACACACACACACACAGGGAACATCACAGCTGTTATTATTCTAGATAACAGGGACAGGCCGTGTTAAGGTGAGCAGAAGGGGTGTGGGTGTGTGTGTGTGTGTGTGTGAGTGTGTGTGTGTGTGTGTGGAGGACAGGCTGACCTCAAGGCGCGACCCATGGTCTCGTAGTTCATGTCGGGCTTGTTCTTGTGTTTCCCCCACAGTTTGGACACGGCCTTCGAGTCGACCAGTTTGAAGATGCCCTTCTCCCTCTGCATCCACTTGATGTATCGGGGACACGTGTTTTTATCCTGCAGCAGCTCCAACAAGAACTCCCACAGATACGTGGTGTTGCCTTGAGGACACACACATTTTGATAATTTATATACGACCACAATACTAAACACATGCTTCAACGCTTTAAGTGACTACAGGTAAGTGTAACATGTCTGTCACTGTGAAGCCCAGTTCAGACTAAAGATTTGCATCGAGGTGACTTGAAACCCACAACCGCTCGCAACGAGCTGGACTGAGACGTTCTGAAACCTCAGCTCACCTCCGTCACTTCAAACCAGTGTAACCACACAAGTCTGTGTCTTTCAGTTGCAACGACTCTCTTTACTTTTGTTTTAACTGTTGGCTTTCAGTCTTATTGTATTACGATCATTGCTTAATCTGTCAATTGGAAGGTCCCCCACAGACAGGATACTGTTCTGTTGGGTCAGAGCGAGAGAAAAAGAACTCATGGAACGCATCAAAAATCTACAGTTACTGGAGCATACGGGACAACACAGTTCAAACTAAACAAAACTGAAACTGTCACCACAAACTGAGCATTCATTCCTTACATCTGTTTATCACCTGAACCCGTCACTTTCCTGTTCACTTGCAGCAAATGAGATCAGGCCCGAAACATCCACACACCCGCAAGCAGACTGAGAACCTCAACTAAGTGACATGATCTGTCTGTCTGTCTGTCTATCTCCGCCCGGTGTCTTTCAGGACTTTAGACACTGACACACCAGATCGACTCTTGTCATCATTTCTCAACACAAACAGCAAACACAGTTTAAACTCTGAG
>JAPXVT010000029.1:2107136-2117739 GCA_029823135.1 Acanthurus reversus
GTGCACTGAACAGTTAACACTTCACTTAATACCAATGAAATAATGGACTGGTGTTTACCTTAGTTAACTATCGACTGCAACCTAACCTTTGAGTGCTACTTTTGTTAAAAAACAACAGAAAACAAGATGAAGACAAAAAAGTTTTAATTGCTTCTGCCAATCATACTGGGCTCAGAAAGCCTAAAAACAGGTCATAATTTCCGTTTTTATAGCTGCACAAAGATGCTTTTATTTTGACTGACTTAATTTAGGCCAACAGATACTGCCTCTGTTACTGGACCTGATGTGTCTCAATGTTTATGTCATTTGGCAAATGTGGCTGGCCTCGCAGCTCCGCCTGTCTTAAGTCTGTGGGCTGTTTCTGTGTCTTGGTGAATTTGTGTTGTATGCCTTTTGCGCCCATTTAGCAATTGTTTTTTGTTGCCCATCCAGATAAGTCAAATGCTCTCCCAAACATTTTAACAGCCGGTAACACCTCTGCGTGCCGTACGGCCGCTGTCCGCTCTGGGCGTATTCTGCCAGCTCATGACAGAAAAACGAGACCTGGTCGCTACATCTCACTACATTTCACACAAGGTTGCTGAGATTCACGTCCTTGTGCTGTCATTGGCCCAGAGTTAGTCCAAAGGTTGAGTACAGGCAGAGTGCACAGACACCACCACACACTTCTAGTGGGGCATAGTGATAATTGAAAGGAATTACTTTTTTATACACTGTTAGTAGAAAATTTCTGCATATTAAGCCTTCAAAATCTGCTTAGTTTTAGGCAAAAATTCTTGTTAAGGGTTGAAAAAAGATTATGTTTTGGCTGAAAATACCTCTTTTTTTGCCACAAAAAAAGCTGTCTGGTTTAGTTGTAACGCTGCCACCATGCTCTCACCATGCGAATGGGAAATGGCTTTGACAGGTTCTGTAGAAACATTGATATGAAATGTGTAGAAATTTAACCTGTCTGTGATTTGCAGAAACCTACAATACCGACATGTTATTTTGGAGACTGGCTGCCATAAAAGAAAAAACATAGAGAAGGATGGCTGTTAGAGGAGCGAACACAAGGACTTGTTGGAAAATTGATTCCTAGCAACTATGAAAATCAGAGATCCTTTGAGTCAGTTATCAAGAGTCAAATTCATTGCTGGTTCTTTGGCCTTTCTCTGTTTAATGTGACGGTTAACTGAATAGCTTTTGGTTTTGGACTGTTGATCAGAAAAAAAAACACAAGCAAACTAAGGTCATCACCTTGGTCTCTGGGAAAACCTGATTTTTCATGATTTTCCCACATTGTGAAACCAAGAGATATATCTACCAATTAATTACGAAATCGTCATGGGAACAGTAAGCCTGACCTGAGAAACCTGGCCTCCTCCCAACCTTAAAACATCTCCGTCAGTGGAATCCCAGACACTATTTTGTTTGCAGCTCACACACAATACGCAGTCAAGGCTGTGTCTTTCCCACTGCTACAGTCCCTCTCTGTCACTGTGACGCTGCCTTGGCTTGCATGCTGCTCAGGCTGTGGCTGCACCTGATGAATGATTCAGCAGATTTAAAGGGGAACAGAGCTGGAGTGGAGCCGCAGCAGCAGGGTTCTATCAATGTAGAATGTATGTTTTTAAACTAGCGATACTGCAAAGATGCAGTGACTGTTTGGGAGTTACTCGTTGAACACGTCATGAAAACACATACAGTGTCCCCGTCACTGCCTGCTGAGGAGCTCTGAGCCTGACAGAACATCATCGACTATAGTCTGTGGATCTCACTCTATTGTTCGTGAATGTAACCAGCAACTCATTAGGCTGTTGTATTTTTAGGCACATGATTTATTGAACATCTTGCTGCTAAAGGGATAGTTTATCCCAAAATAAAAACCCAGTCTTATCCACTCACCCTCATGCTGATGGATGGTCTGAAGTTTTTCAGTCCACAAAACCCTGCCGGAGTTTCACAGGAAAAAGGCGTCTGCAGTCGTCTCCCAAACATTTGCTTTAAATGGTGACCAAGTTTCAAATGTAAAAAAACCCAACATACTAAACCATGAAGTGCCTCCATACTGCTTGTCACAAGTAATCCAAGTGTCCCAAAACCTCATCCCTGCAAAGCAGTAACATCGTGGAAAATGAATGTGACGACTCCGTCGGTCTGGCTCTGAACATCTGGATGGTTCAGAACTGGTTCAGTACATGGGCATTGGAATTCAGTTTAGGGTTCAGAAGGTTTATTATTATTATTATTATTATTATTATTATTGTCAACCCACCTATTGGTTACCTTGGAGCAAAGCTACAAGGGGTGGTGATTGAAATTTACCTACAAAATTGGACACGCCCTCAAGAATGCAACATGTCATCCGTAGTCCCCGATGGCTTTCACAACAGATACATGTTTTTGCCAGAGAGGTACAACACGACATTATGTTTCTCCAGATGATGTTATGAACCAAGACATGATGTTGGTAAGTTTTCCATCGTGTCTGGGACTTCTGCAACTGATACAGTGCAGGAATAATGGTTATATTGGCCGTAGTTAATGGCAGAAATTGGAGAGTCCTCCCCTCCTCTGAACAGGTTAATATAAGGAGGCTGAGTGTTTTCCCTTCATTCATGCTAGGCTATACAATGATGCACTGGATCTTAATGAACTGTAGCTGTACTGTAGGCCTATTTGTAGTATTAAATAGACCTACAGTATTCCTACTTTTCAAACGTGTTTTTGTGAGGTTTTCAGAGGTTTGTTCATTAACACCAACAAATGTCCAAAGCCTAGAAAATGGCATTCAGGCCAGTGGATGAAAATTTGATGCAATTTATAAGTTATGGTGAACCTAAGATTACTCCTTATTAGCCTGTTTTTGATCCCCAAATAAAGAAACTATTTATAAAATAAAAATAAACAGTTGTTGTTGGTTTAGTTGTTAATCATGTTTGTGGCAGCTGATGTTTCAAATTGTACATGCACATTGTCCTGCAATGTTGTAATTACAGTGAATGTGTTCTTGATAGATTTTACATGACCTCTGTGGATATTTGCAGCATCTCGTCTTTCTAATGTTTAGTGCACAGGACTGAAGATTAAATCACTTCAGCAAAGCCAGTAAGTTATAATGTGTTTAATATTAATGAACCATCTTTTGTGAGTTGTAAACATAATGTCAGGCTGTGATAAACTGCCCTCTGATTCAGTTACTTTGTGGCTAATCCAGGAAACACAGCGGTTCTCTCCACCGTCCCTGAGAATGTGACTGCTTTGCAGTTGAGGTTTGCGATCAATTGTAAAATGCTTTGGTGCAAATGGTTTCACAAATGGACCCTAAAACTGCAGGTTCAAGCTGCTCTACTGCTGATGTTGAGCATTTTCTGTCGATTCCCTTGTACCTGCACAACACTTGAATGAACAAAGCATTGAAAGCTGGAGCTAATCAAGAGCCCTGAATAACTAACATGTCACCGAGCTCCAGCTGGAAAAATTGATACCAAAGATAATTTTGTTCACTGACAAAACTATGCAGTGCTCAACAACACATGAATTGCATTATGCAAAACATGTGGGTTAAAAGTTAAACTTCCAGCCTGGCTTGACGTCTGAAGTTGCAGAAAGAAAGTCGAGGCTGTGTTGTTAAAATTGCATTTGCTGACAAGAGCAATATGACTTGTTTAAGACTTGAAATTGAAGTTTTAGCACTTGGGACATGAGTGCACAAACTTGGAACTTGCTTTACATGTGACTTGCAAAACAATAAGCTGGTCCCAGCTTTGCTAAATCCTACACACAAGACCCTTAATGTGAATGCATAAAAATTTGTCTGTTTGGCTTTAAACATAGAGACACTGCCTGCAAATTACGTCAACGCAGCATTCCTACGGCTGCTTCACATTTCTTAATCTTCAAGTTGGCGAGCTTGAGGTCATGTGTCAGTTTTTTATTAACTGATCACAATCTGTGTGCACACCATTATAGCAAGCTCTCCATCCTCAGCCTTGTAAATATTGAATGAGCCTCATGTCCACTGCGCAGCCTGTTCATATTCTTTGCTTACTGCTTGTGTGTCCCTGGGGAGAAGTTCAGCCATCGACTTTTATCATCTCTGATGAAGCTCAGCCCTTCCTGCCGTCAATGTAAGAGTGGCCCCCTAGAAAAATCGATCTGAAACCACAAAGGCTTTGTTTACACACCAAGTGATGTCGTCTGAATATTTAATGATTAGTCTCCTGTGGCCGTGGAGTGTTTGCAAGTAGAGGAAAAGAATAAGCTTTCAAGTGATATTTCACTGCAAAACTATTTTTTGTGTATCAATTACTAGATGTCTTAAACTGAAGAATACATCTTTTCGCTCTAGTGTTATTCCACGGTAAATGGAATAAAGTGTGGGGGGGGAGTCAGGAGTAGGGTGACCAGATGTCCCCGATTTCCGGGGACAGCCCCCGCTTTGGGTGGCCTGTCCTCGGCTAGAGCTGTCCCTGGAAATGTCCCCGAGTTTTAACTGTGGCTTAAAAAAAAAGACAAAGTGAAATAGACGCTGTAATATGGATTGTAAAGGCAGAGTGGCGCTGTTCGTATTTTCACTTGTTTACTCACGGACAGAAGACGAAGCAAATTAACGTTATTTATGAGGGCAGAAGAAGAATTAAGTCAGAGTTGGAGCGGACTGAAGACCTTCTTCATTGACAGTAACATTTACTGTCATTGGTGTGACTGTAACATGGTTTATTGTGAGGATTACCATGTGATGGCGATAATATTTTTTGATGTGGCTCTATTTCAGGAGAGGAGGATTAATGATAGATAGAAAGAAGAGCAAAGGAGGCAGGAGAAAAAGAGCAGCAGAAGAAAGTGAAGGCAAAGAACATATTTGGAGGAAACAAGCCAAGGTAGGAGCATGAAAGAGTGAGGTGCAAAGGTGACATGAAGAGAAGGATGAAGAGTAAAGAAAGGAGGAGGAAAGAGGAGCAACACAAGGAGAGGGAAAAGAAGAGCTGATGAGAGGAGGTATGGTTCTTTTAAAGAAGCAGCAGTGTCTTTTTAAGGACAAGATGACAAGAGAAGAAATAATGGACTAATTAAAAAAAAATACTTTCATACCCCACCGTTACCCTGACCAAGCTGACACAATGGTCCACTACATCCTTTGCAAATCATCAAAATACAAGAAATCTTAATTGTCCCCATTTTTAATTATGATAATATTTAATATTTTTTGTATGCTGACCTGGAAATGTCCGGTTTTCATTTCAGAAATCTGGTGTAACATGGAACGGGGAAGTGCAGCACAGTCCATGGAGTGTTTGTAACAGAAACACGCTGGGAAGATGACTGAGCTCAAAATCCAACCAGCACAGTCTGGATTACAAGCAAGCATAGGGTTTGTAGTAACTGGGGATGATTTTTTAAATATCCATTAAAATATGCATGAATTAACAACCTGTACCCGGGGCAACCTGCAAAAAACCTGATGCATCATATAAGCATTTAACTGATAAATGAGAATGAGGATCAGACAGAGAGCAGCAGCTCTCTGAAGCCGCTGCTGGGGGCCGAGGAGACCCAAACAGAGCTCTTTGTCTTTTTTCCTCTTTGTCCGCGCTCTAAGAAGAGAGAGGATCTAGAAAAGTAAATTTAAAAAAAAAAACATAGACAAATTGTTCCTAACTTCGGCATTAGCGAGACCTGAACATTTCAACAAGTTTAAACATTGAACATGAACTCTTTTTTTTTCCCCCTCTCACATGAACAAAGCATTCGTCACGTTGTAAAGGTGAACTGATAGAAAATCACAGCCTTATGTGTTGGACTACTCTGCAGTGTTACAGGCTTCTGTTTGGCTGCACTGTAGGGAGAAAGAACAGATCCCACATTCTACGGATTTAGCCTGTTTTCGATACATTTCGAGTGCACGACCAGCTGAAGGTGCTCATTGGATTCACTTGTTGCTGGAATGCACAGCACCAGTCGAGCCAGCATCGAGAGGAGAGGGTATGCAAGACAGAGAGAGAGAGACGGAAGCCAGGGGCAAAGAAAGTGGAAGGTGAACTATTGCACACAATAAAATTTGGAAGTTTCTCTTTACGTTATTAACAACTTAGGCAAACTATGATTAATGCTTTGTCAGTTATTGACCCGCCTGTGATATTTTCTCATGCCATGAGAGCAAGCTTCCCAGCCACGCCCCCGTTTGAGTGAAAACAAACCCTCCTCGTCGACTGGCGGTAAATTGAAAATATCCAAAGTTGCAAATTTAATTTTCTTAAGTAAGAATACTGACATTTCTTTTCGGTATTATGAGCACAGATAATGACCAGCTAGTCTGTTATAATTCTTATATAATGTCTTTGCCAATCAATGATTGGCATCATTATGTTGAAAAAATTAAGGAAATAGGGGTTGGTGAGCGTCCTTTCAGCCTATGTTTATCAAAGTGGACCAACAATCCCACACAATGGCCGGAGGTATCATATCCTGACATACACAACTACCTCACTGAATCTCCAGGTAATGTACTTCTAACAAGTTTTCTACCATTAACACACTTTATTTTGCTGTTTTGGTCGTCTGTTCAATGTGGCATTACTGTTAAGTAATTGCTTAGCAGGGTTTTAGCGAGTTAGTACCTGCAAATGTAACAGGGTGTTCATGGTATTCGCATGAGTTTTTTTGCCATACAATAATAATGGCACAGAGCCACAGCTCATGGCCATAACTATGGATTTGATCCACCTGTTGTTTGTGACCAAGATGTCTGTGATGCTATGACGACGGCAATAATTCCATCTTAAATATAAAAAACCCCAAACCAAAACAAAACAAAACAAAAAAAAGCAAAAAAGTTTAATGGATTAAAAATGCATCATTTACAGCGCTTTCTAGGCAGATTAACACAAACATGGCATAATACATGCAGACCACTATCAGTAGTTAGCAATAGTATTATAGTGGTCTGCACGTATTACATAAAACCTTATTTGTGTTCATCTGCCTAATAAGCTCTGTAAAGCACGCATTATTAAGACATTCATCTTTTTTGCAAAGTAAAGAAAATTGTAACTCAGGGTTTTTTTGCTATGTGATGTACACAACACAGCGCAGCAACTTTTAGGCATGATTCTGTGAGGTTTGTGAAAGTGGCACCAGTGTCCAGATCCCTTTGTTTTCACCCACAACAGGGCGTGAAGGGGGCTTGTCATTCTGTATGACGTTGTGCAGCTCACATGTATAATGTATAACTAGCCACTACCACCATAGCTGGAGACTTTTACATTTATAACATTAAGGGCTTCCTTTAAAAGTAACTGTACATACCACTTACAACAATTTCTGCATATGTATATTTGAATTGTTTTTATACTCTATTAATGATAAAGCTTAACTTGCACTTTCACCTTGTTTTCAGTCTTGTGTTTGGCTAAACATGAGTTACTACAGCTCTAGGAGAAATGATAATGAAATGATATAGTCCAGTTTCTTTGGACATGACATAAATTGTGTGTGTGTGTATATATATATATATATATAACATGCAACAAGACCATTCTGAATCAACAATGCCAATAAGAAATTATATTTTTAGAAATATGATCATATTATAAATGAAATTTTAAAGCATACTTTAGGATACATATTCAACCATACAGTGAAACACAGAATGAGTCACCTGAAGTTCCAAGCAGAGAATGAGATTTATTTAATATCATTCAGTGATCAAACAAGATCAACATAGAAACAACACATCTGTCGTTGTCATCTTTTACAACTTTCCTTCCTTTTCTTTACTTTTTGCCTTTGCTCATCTCCTCTAGCCTCCCATCCTCTTCTTCTCTACTCCAGGAACTCACTCCTCAAACTTCCCTCGCTGTCTGAGAAGTTAATTAGCTCCTCCACCTCATCGCCCTCCTCATCCTCTTCTTCCTCCTCAGCCTCCTGTGACATCTGTGCCTCCCCCTCTCCTTCTGCTTTTCCCCCCAGCTCCAGGTAGCCCTTGGCAGTTTGGTTGACCATTCCGCCGTTCTTTGGCCTGCCTCCTCCTCCGCTCTCAGCTTTACCTTTGACTGGCTGGACCATCAGGATGCCCTCATCCAAAACAGGGGTTCCTTCAGGGCTGACTCCCTCCCCCGCTGCACGGCTGGCTCGCTCTCCACTGAGGGTACGAGCCCTGGGGTCCAAGGTGACGGTGGACTTGCTTGTGCAAAGACCCATGGTCAATGACTTCTTAAGCTTGTTCAGTCAACTGAATCTCTAGGCCTGAAATTAGTATCCTTCTCTTTTTCTCCTGGGTGACTTGCTTTTGTCAAATCAGTTGTTCTTTAGTGTTTAAGAAAAAAATGAAGCTATCCATAAACCAGAATACGATGGTCGATTCCTTGCTTGATTTGCAGTTAAAAAACAGTATCACTATTCACTTCTCTTCTACAGACTGGTTGATCCAAAAGATTCACAAACTTTAATAGTCCATGTGAGACTCCCTTGTAAACCTTGTACCAGGAAGGTTCTTGAGGAGCGGATCACAGTTGTCAGTGATTTGGTGAATAAAAATGGTCCCGAAAATCTCAGGAGATTTTTGTTAATCATGCCCTCATCCACGCTGTCGGACTGAATCTTCTCATCTGATTTGGAATGGCCATCTTTACTGAGCTGTTGTTGATCGATTTGTCTTTGCCTGCTTTATGTCCATGGAGCGAGTTGAATGGAACGAGTTTCACCTCCTTTGTTGTCCAAAGCTCTATCCTGTTCATCCTTGGACCATTTGGAAAATGTCGCTGAAGAAAGTGAGCAGCAGTAACAAGATACTCTGCCTCACCAACTGGTACTGAAGTGCTCTTAAGTAAGTGACTTAAGCCACTCTATTGCAGTTACAGCGTAGCAAGGATCAGACTCCCATGTACAGTACGGTAGATCTGTGAAAATAAAATGAACTTCACTGCAGGTAATGTTAACGGTAATCGGTCCACAGCCTACACGGTGGAGACCTGTTTGAAAAGGTTTCATGTCTCTTTTCCAAACTCTGTCTATGTATGGCTCTGGGTGCTTTGCCACATACGGTTTTAGCAGCCTGCATTGTTCTCTCTGTCTCAGCTGGTCTTCTGAGAGTCCTTGAGTTTAACTCAGAGCTCTTTTAAAAAGCTCACATCAGAAAGGAACAGTCTGTTTGTGACAGGCCTGAATTTTAATAGCCAGGCAAAATCACATAACCAAACAGTCTATAGGGTTTGATGAAGATGCAAACTATCATGATGGGATGACATTTTAATGGATGCTTGGGTTTGTAGCTGGGTTTCCATTTAATATATCATAAAATTTAACCATATCGTTTAACCGTAAATGTATCTCTAATTTTCAGAAAATCTACATAAGAAAAAGTGCATTTTGTCTATGTTAATTTCCTACTGTTATGCAAATATTAGGAGTTAGTTCATCAAGATAACCAGCAGGCTGCCCAAAATTTCTAATGAGGTGTCATTATATTTCTGCAGAAAAAGAAGTGATGTGATGACATAAAGAGTGTAGCTGAACAAATAGACAGAAAGGAATACTAAAGGGAAATGTAAATAGAGGAGCACAATGGACTTTGAAAATACCTCAAGATAATTAATTCAAGGAATGTTGCAGTTTCCTTATCAGTTTTAACATACCGTGTGTTTTTGTCTTTTTTTTTTTCCTCTGCAGTCACAGTTTTTTTCAGAGAAGACCTGCTGAAGAAAATTGATGACAATGCTAATACACAGTCCAAAGAGCTACGACGTGAAATAAGCCAGCTGAGAGATGAGCTAAAGTCTGTTGTAGACCAAGTTAGCAGCCACACCAAGGCTTTGGAGGATTGGGCAGAGGGCCTGCACACAGCTGCTAGCAATCAGTCAGACACTATAACCAACCTGGAATGCAACATGCAGCAGCTTAAAAAGGACATAAGGAGCCTTTCTGACAAGAACGAGGACCTGGAGGCCTGGTCTAGGAGTTGCCACCTCCGCCTCACTGGGATAAAGGAGAAACACGAGGCAAAAAGAACTTGACTGACTTCATAGCAAAGCTACTCCAGCAAACGCTAGGCCTCGACAAAGACTTATTGCCTGACAGATCTCATTGGACCCAGCGTGAGCGATCCAGGATGACCAGCCGCCCCGTCACTTTGTGGTGAGATGTAACTTTTACCAAGAGAAGGAGGCTATTCTCTGTAAGGCAGCAACAGCTAGGGATCTAACAACGCCTCAGGGAGACAGGATAAGGATCTTCCCCGACTACACGCAAGCTGTTGCGAAGCAGAGAGTGGCATTCAAAGGGGTGAAAAACCTGCTGAAAGACTCGGAAGGAATCAAATATGGACTGTTGTACTCTGCAGTTCTGTGAATCACAACTGTTGACGGGAAGCGACACAGTTTCTCGAGCCCAGATGAGGCTAAGGACTTTGTTGTGAACAACATGTCAGCAGCTACACAGAGTAGTTCACTTTGCTAGGTAAGCTGGCTGACAGGTGTCAGGGAAATTTTACCTGTTGAAATTGAGAGTTGGTAGGTCTTAGAAGAGAACAAACACAGTGTGATGACTCAGATCCTTTAATCATGCAGCATGGAGAGAAGACCTCTACAAGTGTTCTCTGTTGAGTGTCAGGTTTTCTGGGTGT
>JAPXVT010000029.1:2679891-2691859 GCA_029823135.1 Acanthurus reversus
AAAAAAAAAGAAGACATATGTAATGAGTTTCTACTTTTGTGACCGTTACACTTAAAACAAATACGTAGAGCCAAAGAGCCATTGTCCCTCTGTAGGAGCAGTTCATACAATTTGGCCCTTCACCATTTTATTTTGACAGCACACATGGAAGTCAAACAATGTCTTGTTCATGAGTCACATTTTGGTCTACTGCAGTGTTACAAAGCTTTTTATTGAAACCTGGATAGAAATGATTTTACCTGCAATGGTCAGGCCACAGCTTCACATTGTGAGAGATGTTTATTGTTGTACTAACTTACGCAACAGGCAGTCTCACATTCTGTCTCCTTGAAGAGCCTTTTGTCTGCCTCAGGCTGAGGTCACAGCATCTGTAGTCATTGAGGATGGTTTTCTGCAGATCACCTTGGAAGTCTAACTTGACAGATGGCAGGAATGGACAGGCAGAAGTTATTTTACTTTTCTTTTCTTCATAAAATTTAGCCTTGCGAACATATTGATAATTCGATTTGTTACTTAACATAAATTAGCCAAAGTTAGCCCTTGGCAAATTTATGTAAAATATCCATCGATTACAGAGGAAAAACAACAACAAAATAATCTAAATCAAAAGTGTCAAATCTTGGTATGAAGTAAAGCTGTGACGGCCTCTGTATGATGTCCATGATGGTTCACGTACAAACAACTTTAAAACTGTTTTTTATAATTTGGGAAAAAAACAAACAAAATTCTTCTGCTTGTATTTTCTTGTAGTTCAGTTTTCTGAGAGGAAATGAGTGAATGAATGAATGAATGAATGTAACATCTGAAGAAGCTGTACAGTCCTGCCATGTTGTCCACAGTTGGGCTATGTGTTCAGAGGGGCACAGCAGTTTCTCTGTATGACGGAGCAACAAGGCGAGAGCAGCAAAGCAAAGCGTGTCAGCACTTGAACTTGCACATTGACATTAAGGGCAAAAATATCTGATATGGCCTGCTGGTTTAAATCTGAGCAATGTTTCTATTTTTATGTTATCTGACTTCAGTTTCTGGCGTCTGCTGTCAGACGACGGCCTACCCTATTTTCGGCTTCAGAGCCCCCGTGTCGCTTCCCACAGGCTGTTAGAGCACATATGGCACCACAGAAACACTGCTGAGGGCGGCATTATCAATTCATTGCTTTGTTTTGAGGGTTTCCCTTGGGGACACATGGCTTCCTCTCTTCTGTTCAGGTATAGTTTTAAAGAGGAAATCAGTGATGAATACATGGTTGTTTTTTTGTGTGTGGGGGGGTGTTTAATAATTCAGTGCTTTGTTTTGTTTCTTCTTAAAGATTTCATGGCTACATTTGAAGAATCCTGGAAAAAGGAAAACTCTGCTGGATTCAGTTAACAGGGGACTGTCAAATCCTCAACAGGGCGTCTGGAGACTCCCCTCGGCACTCCGCTGAGCCGATGAATGACACACACATAATTGTTAAACAGTTAACAGCAGGTGTGCCGGTGGGTTTATCAACTGGGTGCTTTCTATTAGGAACGAAACATGAGAGGCTCAATTATAAAATCATTGAACCTGTGGGAAGACTCTCACAATGTGACTCATCCTTTGCTCAGAGGAGCTGGCTCAGAAATATCACTGGAGGGAAGAGCTGATAGTCAAGGGCTAAGATTATTAAAGCCACATCAGACACAGTAAATGGCACACTGGCTGCTTGAAAATGGCAGCGAGACAACTCTTCCCCTCCATGTTGGCCAAAAACTGTACATCCTACGATCGATTGCAGCCAAAAGGTATCAGTTTGGCTTATTTATGGCTTCTGCAGGATGAAAAAGGTTCAGTTATGTGCAGGAACTGTAATCTGGAGGATCAGAAAAAATCCTCTGATGTTTCAGGCTGAAGGCTGAGCTGACAGAGGTAAGCATTTTGAAACACACGCTGGGACTCTGTTACATTCTGGACCATGGCAACAGCAGTTTAACAGTTAGCAGCCTTTTGTGTATTGTACCTTAACTGGGAGAAGTGCCACTCCGATTTTGCCCGTTCCATGACACAGCAGCTCCAGTCCACCCCAGCACTTGAATCCTAAACTAAGTGGACTGAGTGGTTAAGGGGTGTCAGAATACACCACTGTTGACAACAACTGTGTTATTTCAAATTAACTAATTAAAATTGTGTAACCACATATATGACATTATCATGTTGGCCGAATAATAAAGGGCATCCTAAATCATTAAATTTTATTTCTCTTGTCACTTTGTCACAGCAGTGTAGTGTTTGAAGTTACACTGGATGTGCACTTTTGAACAGTTACAGTTATAGAGTCTCTCCACCTCCCTGCACTCTAATTCAGAGTGTATTCATTTTCCAAAAACTGCAGAAACTTCTCTCTCTCTGCACCAGCCATCTCTGTTCACTTATCTTTGTGTTCATTTCTTAAAAAGTACTAAAAGTTATCCCAAACCTGCAAGCAACGACCAGCGAAGGTAACAAACGCATAAGAGCATCTGCCAGATAAGACATTAATGATGGGAGGTATCCCGTGGTAAAACAGTAAAACTGTCCCCATGAGGAAGCCAGACTTTGATTTAAAAAAAAAGGAAAATGCGACAGACAGCTGGTATTCCTGCTTTCCTACTAAAATCATTCCATCTAGAACAATGTTCATTCTGGCTGGGAGACCCTGTCAGGCTGTTTGGGTTGTCAAGAGTGTCACTGTAATCAAAGAGACAGCACTGATTTCAAAAGCCTGGACACAAACACACACACACACACACACACATTCCTTCACACCCAAACTGTATCTGTTATCTGCAGGGACTGCGCTGCCAGGTGTAAAGGGGGCCATAATCACACATGATTGTGTAGTTAACTTAAAACCCTCAGACAGATGTTAAAGGAAATGAGGTTAAGAGCAGGTGCATCTCTGGCATAGTCAAGTAGGCAGCTTTCCGCAGACACAGCACCAGAGGCAAGATTATAAAATCCCCGCTTCCGTCCCCTCCCCTCCGGACCACTTTCCTCTCTGTAAATCTCTGAACAGCGCAGAACAAGAGGAAAAGCAATGAGCTGAGGGATGGCTAGATGGTACACAGGGTGAGGTTATTAATTCAGAGCTTTGTTGAAGCCGACTCCCCCAGGAGCACCTGGCTGATTTTCAAAATGCTAAACTGAGGTACAGTCAGATATATGAAGCTTGAGGGCCTCATGCAGAGCAGCTCTGAGAATAGGCCCCCAGAAGTGCATTTATTCACAAACCTGTTCAGGATTAAAGGGTCAAGTGCAGCTATGCTGTTAGGGGTTATCAAACATACAACCTCCATTATACAGATATCATCAGGGGCCTGATCATCAATTCATCACAGTGTTGGGAAAAGTTTCCCCCAGGCGCACGTTTTCAGCTTACAACATACTGCTCAGCTGTGATGAGGAAAGCAGTGACAGAAAGGGCAAAATCCCCCTCAGGAGGTGTTCGTTGAATCGTGTTTGTATGAAAACCAGAGCCAGGTAAACACCAACATCACAGTCCTGCTGTCTCACCTCAGTTGTGAGCTTATGAAAAGGAATCAGAGTTTATGCCTTTACATTTTTTTTTTTTTTGTGATCAAATGTTTTTATTTATATTTGCCTTTTTATAAGCAGTGGCATCAACAATTATGACAAACAAAAATCATATACATATTTTCCCCCCTCCCCTGGCCACCCCTCGATCCTCAGCAATTTGATGAAAACAAATCATAATCATTAATACAGAAGACAATTGATATCAAAAATTGGACAAGGATAGCTGTGACAAGGTATATCAATTTTAAATTCATCTTTCAAGTCTGGCTTTAATTTGATCTGCTGCCATATTCCAAAATGTAATATTTTGTTGTTTTGCATTATGGATTCGGGCTGTAGATATTTCCAGATAGATAATATCAAGAAAAGTCAAATACCAATGAGAGATGTTAAGCATGTGTGGTGGTTTCCATCTCAGTGCAATTATTTGTTTTGCTGCCGTTAGGCCAGCAAGTAATACTCGTTTTTGACATTGTGAAACTTTAATTGTGGATAAGTTACTTAAAATAAGCAACAGGTTTACATTCCCAGATCATATGCATGAAAGTCCCTGGTTTATTCAGAGGACATAGTGTACATAAAGAGTTATCCAGGATCTTCATACGGTAAAGCTTGCAAAGTGTTAAATAAGTTCTGTGCCCAAATTGATAATGAATAAGCTGATGATCTGGGTTTCTGGAGGATGAAATTATATTAGTCCATACATCATTCCAGTTGAAGTTTGGATCCCAATCTGGTATTTCCCTTCTCCATATTGCATCTAGGGCTAAAGGTTTATATGAATTTTTAGAAATAGATTGATCTATAGTAGTGACCATGCCCCTTGTTTTTAACTGGTCTATTAGCTCAAACAAGGGATGTTCAGATAACTTAACATCGTTAGGTACACCTTGCGCCTTAAGTGCGGCCCTGATCTGCAAGTAAAAAAAGAAAGATGTGTTCTATAAATTAAAACTACACTTAATATCTTGAAATGTGCGCAGGCCATTTCCATCATAGATATCACCAAGCAGATTAATCCCCCAATCTCTCCATTGTGGGAATTGGATGGGTCTGTCCCCAATTCGTAACCTAGAGTTATTAAAAATCGGCGTGTTCAAGTGCCACTGAGTTGTAATGTTGCACAGCTTTTCCACACAATGCCAAGTTGAAATCAGATGAGATATAATTGAACCAAATTGTAACTTACAAGTTTTAGTTGGTAAATTAGACTATAGCACCTCTCTGAGAGACCAAGGATGAACTATGTTTTCTTCTAATGTACGTCACGAGACATTGGCTGTGGGATTAAACCATGCAATGAGTGGGCAAAGGGTAAAAGCCCAGGAATATAATTTAAAATTTGGCAACAATAACCCTCCGTCCCTTCTATTTTGCTGGAGAGTTGGAGTTTTCAATCGAGGCCTCTTGCCCTTCCAGATAAATTTGTTAATATCCTTGTGTAATTTTTCCCAACTTCCCATTGGGGGAGTAAGCGGTATAATGGAACTTAAAATTAAAATTAACTCTAGGTAGCACATTCATCTTTATAATAGCTATACAAGCCTGTAATGAGTTTGGCAGAGTCATCCATCTGTCCAAATCGTACATAATTTTCTTAAAAACATCTATGAAGTTGTTCTTAACGATAGCCTCCACGGACGCATATATTTCTATCACAAGATACGTGAAGTGCTGCCCTACCGGTACTGAAATGGATAAGTTAGCCACTACACCAGCGTTATTTAGTGGTAGTGGTAGCAGCGCTGATTTCTGCCAGTTAATCTTAAAACCTGATATACTACCAAATTGATCAAAAATAGTAAGCAATGGAGGGATAGAGTTAGCTATATCCTTCAAAAATAATAATATATCATCAGCATACAGAGATATAGAAAGTTGAGTATTATGAATCGAGATTGGGTGATAAGTGATAAAGCAAATGAGAGTGGACTCAAAGGGCAACCTTGTCTTGAGGACCTAGAAACATCAAATAAAGAAGAACAATTTTTGCCTGTCAAAACCATTGCAGATGGATTAGTATACAACACTTTAATCATTGATATAAACCCCTCTCCTAAACCCATTTTCTCAAGTGCAGACCACAAATAGGACCATTCTAAGCGATCAAAGGCTTTCATTGCATCCAAGGACAACACTGCTGCTGAATTACTGTTCCCTACTGAGTCCACAATATGTAACATCCATCTAACATTGTCACTGGCCAGGCGGGATTTAATAAAACCTGTTTGATCACAGTGAACAAGTGTAGTCATGTGAGCATGTAGTCTGCGAGCGAGAACCTTGGCATATATCTTAACGTCACTGTTCAATAATGATAGAGATCTGTAATTGCTACATTCAGTTGGGTCCATATCTTTTTTTAATAATAGAGATATCAAAGCAATATTAATATTCCTAGAAAAGGAGCCTTTTTCTGTAGAATTATATATCATATTTAAAAGTAATGGACCAAGAATATTCCAAAATGTTAAAATAAAGTCAGGTGGAATCCCGTCTATTACATTTCTCTCACAGATTGTTCTAATTCCTTTAATGATATAGGTTCAGCAAATTTCTTTGCTTCTTCTTCAGATAAGCAGGGTAGTTTGAGTTTATGAAGAAATGTGTCACGGGTAGATTAGTTGTACACTACTTGTGATTTATAAAGCTCTGAATAAAATGATTGAAATACCAAATTTATTCGTTTGGGTTCTGTTACCAATATCCCATCTTAAGATTTAATGGTTAAAATGTCGGCAAATTGATTGCTAGATCAAATTTTCATAGCTAATAAATGACTTGGTCTGGATTCATGAAAATAATATTTCTGTCTTACTCTGTGAATATGAAATTCTGACTGAGCCCTGTTTAGGGAGTTTATTTCTTTTTTAACTATCTCTCGATGCATGGCTATGCTATCTGAATAATTATTTTGTAATGTATGATCCAGTTCTGCATATTTAGATTCAAGTTGCTGCAATTTGTAAAGTCTATCTTTTTTTAGATTGGAGAAAAATAAAATAACATTCTTGCGAATAAATCCCTTAGTAGCATCCCAGAGGATCGTAGGATCGCTCACTGATTCCCTGTTAAGCTGTATAAATTCTGTATATTTTTCCTCAAATTGTATTTTGAAATTCTCATTCTTCAGTAAGGTTGTATTAAGCCGTCATCTGGCTGCACAAGCTGGAGTGTTGTTAGTGGACACTGTGCAGAAAACTGCCCTATGATCTGTGATAGTCATCGGCAATAGAGAGCAACTTATAATATTGAAGAAAATGTTCTCATTGGCAAAGATAAAATCAATTCTAGAAAAGGATTTATGCCTAGCAGAAAAAAAGGTAGGAAAAATCACATTCAGTTGGGTTGACCATACGCCAGATGTCTATTACCCCTAGATCAAATGCCCATTGACGCAGAGCCGCTGATGCAAATTTTTGCTCACTACTTTCATTTACGCTAGTCCTATCTTTTTCATGATTCCAAACAGCATTGAAATCTGCTCCTATTGTGAGAGAGTAATCTGTGAAATCTAAAAGCATTTTAGTGAGTGTATCATAGAATTTCTTATCAAAAGAATTGGGAGCATATACTGATACCAATGCAATATTCTTGTTGTATATCTGCATTTTGACTATCACAATCCTTCCTTGAGTATCTTGGATTTGTTCTATAATTTCAATATTAAGGTTATGGCTTACCACGATGGCCACTCCTTTAGACTTTGTGCTTGCCGAGGAAAACCTATAACATGATGTAACCTATTATTCAATCTAGCTGTATCCTTGGTCACCAGGCCGCGCACATTCAAAGATAAAATATTTAACTCAACCATAGGTGATTTGTAGAAAGTGCATTGAAATCAAAATAAAAGGAAAACACAGGCAGCTATCACTACTCCTCTGAAGCATAGATGAAATTCGATTGCAAATGATTTGATTTCCATTGTCTAATGAAGCATATCCTTGTCCATAAAAAGGCCCAATCCCACCCCACCATTGGCAACCCATTCTAACCCAAGCAACAAAAACAATAAACTACACATGGGCTCAGACAAACATATCCCATAACCCCCTTCCCACCCCAAAATCAGATCGAAAAACAAGTCCATCCAAAGCCCACCCCCCATCATTTTGCTGTGACAATGTAAGAAGATAGACAGATCCCCCTCCCTCTCCCTTAAAGTTAACCTGATCTGATTAGTTGCTTATTTCCTTGATTTACAAGCTGTCGGTGGAAACACACATTCATCTTTGTGCTCACTCATACACCCGCACACACACACAAACACACACACACACACAAACAGTGCAATCAGCCAAAGTGAGGAAAAAAATATATATATATACACACACATACACACACATATATATACACATACACAGACAGACACAGGACACACAAAGACATACGAAACAAAACAGAGGGAAACCTGACATGCAGGGACACTGGAATGAATGAGAGAGTTAGTGGTGAAAAACAAAAATAAACTCACAGCATATCTTTCAGAGAATCAGCAGCACTACGCCAGGCATTTAGTGCGCTCTCATTAGCATCATTAATTCGGGCTGTTGAGAGTTCCGAATATACGACATCCAGAAAAGAAAGAGTCCAAGTCCTGATAGTGAGAGAATGAGGTGGCTTCCAGTGAGTGGCAACCATTTTCTTGGCTGCTGTCAGTCCGGCAAAAATTATACGCTTCTTGAGTTTGGAAATATTAAGAGTTGACAGGTCATTCAAAAGCAACACACACATATTAACAGGTACCGTTTCTTGTATCAAATCAGATAACTTAGATGCAACACTGCTCCACAGTTGTCCAACAGGAGGGCATTCCCAAAACATGTGAGTAAACGTGCCCTGAGCTTTCAGAGAGCACAGATTGCAAAAAGAATCATTGGTAATTTTCATGTGATGAAGTTTGACAGGGGTGAGGTATATTCTGTGTAAAAAATTAAAATGAATTTGCTGGTGGTCTGGATTACGTGATACATCATGAATGCTGGACCACACGTCATCCCAATCAAAATCTTGAGTTAGAGCTGGGCAATCTCTTCTCCAGACCCTCTCTATTGGAAGAGTGGGAGTGTCCGTCACTAGCAAAAAATGGTATAATTTGGATACAATGCCTGTCATTTTAGCAGGTTTAGCAAATAGATCTCGAAGTGGGTGAATAGGTAAAGAACACTGCCACGGAACGCCATATGCTTTAAGCGCTGACCTCAGCTGCAAATAAAAGAAAAAGGAGGAACCAGGCAGATTGAATGCATCCTTAAGATCAGTAAAAGAGAGCAGTCCAAAGTTGTTATAAATCCAAAGTTGTTATAAATGTCTTTCAAATAGTAGACACCTCTCTCCTCCCACTGAGGAGCAGAGATAGGTCTTCCACCAATCAGAAGTGCTTTGTTATTGAAAATTGGAGAAAGTGTGTGCCACTTGCAGGAAAGATGACAATGTGTTTCAGCTGATCTCCATGTTAGTACAAGATGGGAGATGATGGGGCCAAAACGCAGCTGACATTGTCTTTTAGACATGTTGACAAAAAGGACATCTCTGAGCGTCCATGGGTTTACTAAGTTGCTTTCTAATGTGAACCAAGAGACAGTGGAGTGTGGACCAAACCAGGAGAGCAGGGATCTGAGCACAAACGACCAAGAATAAAGTTCAAAATTAGGAACGGCCAGTCCGCCACCCTCCCTCCTCCTCTGCAGAGTAGACATTTTTAAATGTGGCCGCTTTTGGTTCCAGATGAATTTGGAAGTTGCAGATTGGAGTTTGCTCCAGTAGCCAGGCGGAGGGGGAAGGGGGACCATAGCGCTGACAAAATTAATCCTGGGCAAGATATTCATTTTTATAATAGAGACGCGGGCCCGAATAGAGATAGGGAGAACAATCCACTGGTCCATGTCCTTTAGGACCTTGTTCAGAGCGAGAGAATAATTATATTTAACAATCTGATTTAGAGAAGAAAAAAATCTCAAGTCCCAGATACGTAAACTGTTGCACTATGGGGATATTAACAGGAAGAACTGATGTTTTGGCAGAATCATTCAGGTGTAGGAGAGCAGACTTAGACCAGTTAATTTTAAAACCCGACATATTTCCAAACTCCTCACAGATGACAAGAGGTGCAATATAGACTGAGCAGGATTTTCTAGATACACTAATACGTCGTCCGCATATAAAGATAGTTGGTGTTGTGTGTTATGGATAGTGATAGGTGAGATCAGACTAGACTGACGAATTGAATGCGCTAACGGCTCCAGGGAGAGGACAAACAATGCAGGACTCAATGGGCAGCCCTGGCGCAAGGACCTGGAAACCGGAAAGAGAGTGGAGAGAGTTTGACCAGTTAGCACCTGTGCTGAGGGGTTCGAATACAATGTTTGGATTAACCCAATAAAAGCGCTACCAAAGCCCATTGCCTCCAGAACAGACCACAAATACAACCACTCTAATCAGTCGAAGGCTTTCATGGCATCAAGTGAAAGCACAGACATGGGTGTATTGTTGTCTGTTGCAGCATCAATGATGTGAAGAAGGCGTCTAACATTGTCCGCTGCCGGTCATGCTTTTATGAAGCCTGTCTGGTCGGAATTGACTAATGATGGCATGTAACGTTCAAGGTGGCGAGCGAGAAGTTTTGCAAAAATCTTCAGATCAGAATTAAGGAGGCTAAGGGGGCGGTAGCTAGAGCAATCAGTGGGGTCCTTATCTCTTTTCAGCAGCAGTTAGATGAGGGCTGTGTTAACATCCCTCGAGAATCTGCCTTTTTCAATCAAAAAATTAATCATATCCGGAAGAAATGGGCCCAACTGCTCCCAAAAGCAGGTATAAAATTCATGAGGGATCCCATCAATACCCGGCGATTTGCCTCTCTGCATGACCTGCGCTGCATCTCTCACCTCGTCAAGCATGATTGGTTTATGGAAATCGGCAGAATCTGTACTCAAAAGTCGGGGCAATCGTAATTGACTTAAAAATCTGTCACACCAGCTTTTATCTGGGGGTACCTCTGACTTATATAAATTACAATAAAACGTTTGAAATATTACATTTATCTGTTTGGGGTCAGTACTGATATTACCATTTGCAGATTTAATAGCTGGGATGTCTGAAAAATTCTCACTGCTCCTAATCCTCATAGCCAAGAGATGGGTCGGTCTGGCACCGTGAAAATAGTACCGTTGTCGGGTCCTATGAATTTGAAATTCGGACTGCTGCTTCATAATGTTGTTAATTTCCTTCTTGACTAGCGTAGGCTGCAATGCCACTTGCTCTGTAAAATTACGTTGTAAAATAGAATCCAACCTAGTAAACTCTGCTTTAAGACTTTGCAACTGAAGGGATCTGGTTTTACGTAAATTAGAACTAAACAATATTGTATTGCTCCTAATGAAGCCCTTTATTGCATCCCAAAGGACTCTAGGGTCCTTCACAGAACCAGCATTATAATTGACAAATTCCCTGAATCCATCAATGAATTGACGAATATATGCTTCATTTTTTAACAGCAAGTATTAAAAAGGCCATCTGGCCGCACGCTTAGTCAGTTGGCCCAGAGTCGCAGAGCAGAAAACCCCTTTATGGTCAGATAGAGCTATCGGAGGCAACACTGCCGTATTAATAAATTGAAAAAGTTGAGGGGAAGCAAAAAGAAAGTCTATTCTAGAGAAAGACTTATGTCTACCAGAGAAAAAAGTGAAATCTTTAACAGAAGGGTTGATTAATCGCCATATGTCTGTAAGTCCCAAATTGCTGGCCCAGGATTTCAGAGCATCTGTGGCCAAGCCCTGCTCCCCCGAGGATGTTGTGTTTGATCTATCAAAAGCCAGGTCCCACACTGCATTGAAATCGGCGCCCACAATAAAGGAATAGTCTGTTAGATCTAACATTTTAGTTGTAAGCGAATTGTAAAAATTGCTGTCAAAAACATTAGGAGCATATGCTGCAATGAGCGCTATTTTCCTGCTATTGAATTCTATATTAGCAATCACAATTCTACCCATGTCATCTGCCCAAGATGTCAATGCTTTAATAGGTAGACTGCGTCTCACTACAATGGCCACACCTTTAGTTTTTGTGTCTGCAGAGGAGAAGGCTATAGTGTGGAAAAATTTATTAACAAGACGACCAGCGTCTGCTTTTAGCAAATGTGTCTCCTGCAGCAGCGCAATGTCAACATTCTTTCTCTTCAACAAACCAAGAGTACTAGTACGTTTGTGAGGAGCTTTCAAATTGCCACAGTTCCTAACTAAGATCACCCATAATCTGACAAAATTGTTCCAGGTGCAGCTGCATAAGAAATATCACCGTAACCCTCTGTCTGGACAAACTCTGGTACAAGTGCATCCCAAGTAAAGTACCTCATTACACAACACACAAAAAACGCAGACGCAACATACAAAACAGGTGAAAAAGGAGAAAAAAAGAACATTAACATATAAAC
>JAPXVT010000029.1:3144279-3154521 GCA_029823135.1 Acanthurus reversus
AAAAACAATACAAAAACCAAGATATACAGAACACATAATCTTTTAAACCACAGTGTGAGAGGAACTCCTTCAAAGTTTGAATGTGCGCTGGAACAAGCTGTGTGAGAATGACAGCACCATGTACTCCCAGTAACTGGAAACCCTTCTGAGATCCTCTTGCAGTCTGCAGCAGGAGAGTGTGGAATTAGGATTATTATGACAATTAGGAATAGTAGGATTATTATGAGCTATGCTCCAATGCAGAAAATTATTCAAAACACTCTGACTTGTGGAGAGAGCACATTCCCCCATACAATCCTAAATCATACAATATCGCGATTACAGTTTCTCCCTAAATAGCAGAGTACAATAAATTAAGATATTCACTGAATGAGCAAATACCACAAAATGTAATTAACATACAGCAGAGCAGCCAGCAGGTGATGGGTAGCATCATTTTTTTCTCCATGGCGATGTTAATTTGTCAGCCAGTAATGAAACAACGAAGAGAGATCGCGATGAGGAATCCACGTTTTGTTTAGTGACACAGTGGACAGCAGTCTGTCCAGGACACAGTGGACAGCAGTCTGTCTAGGCAGACATTCTGGTGTCATTTTACAATACATGCTAAGAACTGGCATCATCGTTCATTTTCCGTTAAACCTTAGGGATGGAAACATTTCTTTGTGACAAATAATCTAAACTACACAGTGGGACGTTCACAGCGTGCAGAGCCTTTTCTGTTTCTCTGCACAGAGTCTGATGTGTTCTATCATTTATGTGCTTGCTACTGTATACCACTAGGCGGCACTGTTGTAAAGCACATAACCCCATAGACCCGTATAAGGGAGCTGTAGAGAGACACAGATTCAAGACGGCAACTCCTGGATGTACGATGAGGTGATGCTGCTGCCCAGTTCATGCTGCTGTGCAGCTGCTTATTTTAAGTAAACAACACTTGTTCAAGATGCCGGCATTCTTTTATCCGCCAGGACGAAAAACTGGCAGAATACGGATGTGAACCAAATGAAGCTGTGGTCATGGACTGCTGCTACTTGCCTCCAGTGTTGGGGGTAACGAGTTACAAAGTAACGGATTACAGTAACGATATTACTTTTTTGGGTAACGAAGTAAAGTAATGCATTACACTTAAAATATCGGTAACAAAACTACTTTACTAGACTATAGGAACGCGCTTTCCTGCGTTACCCAAGCCGTGTTTGCCTGTGTGTAAAGTTCTGATCTGTTTTAGTGGCGCGTGCATGCGTGCTGCCTGTGTGTGTGCTTGCCTGGGCACGTTGCCATAGAGATCGATTTGAGTGACGTAGCTGCTCGCGCGAAGGAAGGAGAGAGGGAAATGGAGACGGAGACGGAGACAGGGGGTTTTGGCCAGTGGCGAGATTCTCACTACTTTCAGTTTATTGCTCGAAAGGACAAAAATATTTGTGTAAAATGCACTTTATGCGCAGGCGACAAGTGTCTTTCAACTAGTGCCAAGTCAATGAGCAACCTGTCTAAGCATTTGTCAGCACAGCATGGCAATACCAAACTTGTGGCGAAAGATCCTGCTCGCCGGTCATTTGAAGGAGTCACTCAGCAGCCGACCCCGCCTAAACAAGCTAAGCTTTTCTCAACAAGTCTTGGAGCGCAGCAGGTAACACAGAAAGAAATGAAGTAGCTAGCTGCAGGGTTCATTGTAGAAGACATGCTTCCCCTGTCGACTATTGAATCGCCCAGGTTTAGAAAAATACTAGATAAAATACCCGCGACTCGCAAGCCAACGTCCGACAGGAAAACATTTTCCCAGCACCTGGACAAGTGTTACTCCGACATGGAATCGAACCTCAAAAGAACTTTCGAGTCTCTGGATCATGTATCTACCACCGCAGATATTTGGTCCGCCAACAACAAAAGTTACTTAGGAATGACGGTGCACTGGATAGACAGCATTAGTTTTAAACGTGAGAAGGCTGCTATAACCTGCAAGAGGGTGAGAGGAAAACACACTAACGATGTCATAGCTAGCGAAATAGACCAGGTTCATTCAGCCTTTGGACTATCACAAAAAGTAACAGCATGTGTCACTGATAATGGCAGCAATTTTGTAAAAGCCTTTAGAGTGTTTGAATCCCATCCTGATGATGGGTCTGACTCTGACGTGCCATCTGATGATGAGGAGGAGGAGGTCACTTTCACTGATGTTGCCGAAGCACTCTCCACAGGATCAGATGAGACATTTTCACTGCCACCTCATCTGCGCTGTGCATCACATACGCTAAACCTGATCTCAAAAAATGACCTGGAGAAATGGCTGACTAGTAACAATGACTGTAAAGCAGTTTACAGAAGTGCTCTCGCCAAGTGTACAGCTCTCTGGACAAAAACTAGTCACTCTACTGTGGCTTCAGACCAGGTTGAGGATGTGCTAAAAAGAAAGCTCATCATACCCACTGCTACACGCTGGAACTCAACTCATGACGCCTTGTCTCCCATCACAGAAATCCCAATCAGAGATTTAAACACCATTTGTTCTAGACTGAGTGTTAAGGGCGTCACTGAGCGAGAGTATCAGTTCCTGAAGGAATATTGTGCAGTGTCAAGACCTCTTGCTGCCGCATTAGATATACTACAAGGAGAAGATGATTGCTACTACGGCACCCTCCTGCCAACCTTGGAGATTCTCATGTCGAAGTTGCTTGCATTGAAGGATGGCCTTTCCCAGATGACAGCTGGCATGCCTGGTGCTATTGTACAGGTAAACATATATTGAATAATTAAATGAATATGCCCTACCCCTTGCATAATAGCTTGCAGTGTAGGCTATAGGCCTACAATTTAATATAGCTGATTTAGCCCAAATTTATGAGGTTGTAAAAGCTGTTAATTGAACTTTATATGTTTGTCTAATGTAGCCTACTATTTCTTATCACAGGCGATCAAAGACAGATTTGCATCTGTCTTGGACAGCAAGGATGCTCTGATGGCTGCTGCCACAATGCCCAAATTCAAGGTCCACTGGCTGAAAGATGAGAAGAGAAGAGATGCTGTTAAAACCATGCTGATTTCTGAGTGTCGTGCCCGGACTCCTGAAGAGCCACCGATGAGACTAGCAGTTCAGAGCCCTGCCACCTCCAGTCACAATGACTTTTTTGAGTTTGAAGAGGAGTTTTCCTACACAGCAGAGACTGAAGTTATGGAGTACTTAAAATTGCCCGGATCTGACTGGGAGGTTCTCTCCAGGTTCCCCAGGATTAAGGGAATGGCAAGGCAGTACAACACTCCAATACCGTCAAGTGCACCAGTCGAAAGGCTTTTCAGCCTGGGCAGTATTGTTCTGACCCCAAGGAGGAACAGGCTGTCAGATAAAAGATTTGAAAGACTTTTACTGATGCGATACAATCGTTATTTCAAAGAATAGAGAGAAAAATGAATTGAATGGGATGAAGTTTATGAGATAAACTTTTTGTTGCACTTTCTGTTTTCACTATTGCACTTTTGTTGCACTTTCTGTTTTCTGCATTGTGATAATTGCAACACACAATAATTCATTAATAGGTTCAAGAGTTTGTGACTTGGTACGTTACCGCCTCTGGCAGCTATATCTCCAGGAGGCAGAGGAGAGCGAGCTAAGGGGAGAATAATGCTTTTGGGATGATGTGAATTTTCTGTTTATTTAAGTAATTGCATTTTTTGTTTCCTTTTTATGGGCTTAAGTGCATTTCTGTTTTAATTTTATGGGATAAAGTGACCAGACCTTTATTTTTATATTTTTCATCGACCATTTAATTTTTTGTTTGCCATGAATCTAATGAAAAGCTGGTTTTGTTCTCAGGAGAAGAGTTTTTTCCTCATGTTTCCCAAAGCCTGTGTTATGAAACTTGTGTGTTGCTACTGATTGACCTCATCATAGCCTCCTTTATCCTGTTGTTTGTGGATTTTACAGTGAGGCATATTTCTTTGTGCAGACAGGGATATTGTTCTTTCATATGGTTTTACATGCCATTTTGTATACATTTATATAATAAACACTATGCGGACAGGCTAAGTGATGATACGGCTATGATGTTTGTCCATGTAGCCTATCTACACGGTAAATTAAGAAACGGGAAAGTAAAGTAATAAGTAGTGAAGTTACTTTTCAAATGCAGTAACTAGTAAAGTAATCTCATTACAATTTACAGAAGTAATGAGTAACTAGTAACTAATTACTTTTTTTGAGTAACTACCCCAACACTGGTGATGAGCAACTTCGTTTGAGCACTCAGCTGGATCACTTTGGTTTAGTGAAGTCGGGTAACACAAACAGATCCAGGATGAGCTGAACTCACTTTGTAGTGCAGGTTGCTGAATCGTGGTGCGTTCAAAGAGCATGAAACAGAAACTGACAGCCGAGGTTTGTCGATCAGTCCTCTGTCGTATTCATCAGGATCATTAAATAAATTTAGGTGAGTTTTTAGTATTTGAAGTACTCTCACCTCGATTCCAAAGTACTGGTGTCCTCTCCCGAGCAGAGCGTCCACGTACTCCAACACCAGCTCTGCTGCATCGTCCAGCAGGTCAAAATTCAGGAAGAGACGCAGCAGAGATGCAGCATCCACAGCCTGTAAGTCACACAGCACAGTGCATCATGGGAAAATAACCAAGTACACTCAGTGTTTCTATAGATCATTCCTCTAAATACATCAGTTCATTAATAATCCAGAGAGTGACCAATCAGATGAAATAAGAGACAACACATCAAAGGTCAGGACTGATTGGTTGATGTCTAACCTTGTAAGACTTGACGAGCCAATCAGGCAGCGGGACGCCGTGCGACAGCAGCTTGTTGATGACACAGCGGTGGTAATGTCCGTTAATGGAGGAATACCTGTCCAAGTAAGAAGCCAGCAACCTCCACGCTTCGTCTGCAGCACTGACCACAGAGAGAGAGCAGACAGAAGCAGAAACATGAAGAATCTCAGGAAGCTCTGCAGCTTCTCCTCCAGGATTTCTGGATGTTTATTGTGGTTGATAATCAGATGATGATGTCATCACTGAATGACATCGACACGTGCTTCATGTGTGTCAAACCTGGACTCTTTGGTGTTGACAACAGTGGACAGCTGATTAGCAGCCAACCAGCTCCAGGCTTCATTCTGAGTCTCCTCCCCCCCAAACTGAAGCTTGATGCACCTGAAAGCACATGACAGGAAATAAAACTGTCATGTTGAATGATTTCACATGACAACGTCTCATCGTCCTCCATGCTAAATGGTGACATCTCAAGAGTGGACTTACCCGGCACGATCTCATCCTGTATCTTGCTTGATAAGATCCAATAAATACTCCAAAAAACATCAAACAATTTGTCTAAATCTGTTTTACTCAAGTAAGATAACAGCTGAACTTTTGTCTTTTAGAGCACTTTTATACTTCTTACCTTTGATATAAAATCTGCTATGAACTCCATGTATTTTTATTTATTTAAATAATTAATAATTTAATTTAAGAACTGATAGACTTTAAAACATCATTACTGACAGTGACCGTTGTCAAGTTCAAGTCGTGTGATCATGAAGCTCTCCAACAGAAACTTACTTGAAGGTCAAACCTTCAAAGACCGATGTCACGTCCAGGTTGAAGGTCTGACAGACGCACAGAGCCGAATCAAAGAGTCCCGCTTGGACCAGCAAGGCCACCATCTCCACTGCTGATGCACTGCCTGCACACACAGACACACAGGTGAGACTGGCAGACAGGTTAGAGGTCAGAGCAGAGCTACAGGAGGACAGAGCAGCACTGCAGCAGCAACGACAGCTACACATCCAGACTCCACAGCTGAGTTCCTACAAACACACACAGGCAGAGGGGCTGACATTATCCCCTGATGGATCGGCGCCATCTTTGAATTCCTCAAAGATGGCGCTGGTGAGGCAGGCAGCCGTTGTACCTGCTCTGGTCGTTTACGTGTATCATGTGTTATTTATTGTTATCTGTAGCCTCTTTGCACAACCTGCACTCTGTCTAACCACCTACACTAGACAGACTCTAATAGACATTGGAGTGAAGTGCAGCAGTTACTCATTCTTAGGGGAATTGACAGAACACACACAACCGGATGAGATACTATGGCGGTCCGACTACAATGGGGGACATGCTAAGCCTAGGCTGCGAAAAAAGACAGAGAGGTAAATGAGCGGGGATCAGGAATTGGCTGAGGAGCAGGGCACACCGTCCACCACTTCCCAGCATCCTGTTAGCGAACGTCCAGTCCCTAGAAAACAAGCTCGATGACCTCAGGGCCAGACTGAAATATCAGCGGGATATACGAGACTGCAACATCTTCTGTCTCACCGAATCGTGGCTGTCCCCCTCGGTCCCGGATCATGCCGTTCAACTGAGTGATTTCCTCTCAGTTTACCACATGGACCGCACCGAGGAGTCAGGCAAGTTGAGAGGAGGGGGAGTGTGCTTGATGGTCAACAGCAGATGGTGTGATCCCAGGAATGTTACACCTCTGACCCACTCCTGCTCACCCAACCTGGAGCTCCTGACTCTCAAATATCGGCCTTTCTACCTCCCTTGGGAGTTCTCATCAGTCATCTTCAGTGCCGTTTATATTCCACCAAAAGCGGACATGGACACTGCCCTATCTGAACTCCACGAAGCCCTCTCCAGCTACGAAGCCAGCAATAAGAGCTCTGCTCTCATCGTAGCTGGTGATTTTAACCGAGCTAACTTAAGGACAATAAGACCAGATCTCCAGCAACACATTACTTGCCCCACCAGAGGAAGAAATACCCTCGACCACTGCTACTCACCGTTTAAAGAGGGCTACAAAGTTACATCTCTCCCTCCCTTCGGTAAGTCAGACCATTCCACTATTTTCCTCATGCCTAAGTACATCCAGAAACTGAAACGGGAACCCCCAGCATGTAGGGAGGTGATGCGATGGTCTGACCAATCAATAGCGACCTTACAGGAGCACTCAACATCACCAACTGGGATTTGGGATTTGTCAACGTGTTTACGGAAGCGGTGGTGGGTTTTATTTGGAGGACTGCGTCCCAAAGAGCAGAGTAAAGCTGTTTCCCAATCAGAAGCCGTGAGTGGATAACACCGTTCGCCATGCTCTGAGATCCCAAACCACAACACCACCTACTACACGGGGCTGCTAACTGGAAATATGGAGGAATATAAGGCTGCCTCTTACAACGTTCGCAGAGTGGTGAAGGAGGCTAAACAGCGATATGGACGGAAGCTGGAGGATCAGTTACAACAGCACGATCCCAGGGGGCTATGGCAAGGTCTACGGATCATCACGGACTATAAACCACAACACGCTCCCCTGATGAATGCCGACAGACATCTCGCCGATGAATTGAACAATTTTTATGCTCGCTTCGAGGCGCCTGGTCAACGAGCTGACGTATCCACCGGCGGGTGGGAGACGGCGACCACAGCGATGGCGATCGCCGTGACGGAGCATGACATGAGGAGGACACTCAGGAGAGTGAACCCCAGGAAGGCAGCAGGTCCTGATGGGATTACAGATCGCGTCCTCAAGGCCTGTGCGAACCAGCTGGCACCCGTCCTGATGGTAATATTCAACCCCTCCCTCTCTCAGTGTTCGGTCCCCAACTGCTTCAAACAGTCTGTCATAGTCCCTGTGCCCAAGAAACCCCAGCCCAGCTGTCTGAATGACTACCAGCCAACAGCCCTTACATCGGTGGTGATGAAGTGTTTTGAAAGGTTAGTAAAATCCATCATCACCTCCTCCCTGCCTGCAACCCTTGACCCCCTTTAATTTGCCTACCGTTCCAATAGATCCACGGACGACACCATCTCCCATCTACTCCATAACACCCTAGCCCATTTGGACACTAAGAGGAGATCTTATGCTAGATTGCTGTTTATTGATTATAGCTCAGCATTTAACACCATAATCCCCTCCAGGTTGGTCCAGAAGCTGTGTGATCTTAATTTACATCCTTCACTGTGCCGATGGATCCACAGCTTCCTTACAGAGAGACCGCAGGTGGTGCGTGTAGATCATCATACTTCCTCCCCCCTCACCCTCAGCACTGGTTCCCCCCAGGGATGCATCCTGAGCCCCTTGCTGTACTCTCTTTACACCTATGACTGCGCAGCCACTTCAGACTCCAAGACCATCATCATAAAATTTGCGGATGATACAGCAGTGGTGGGCCTCATCTCAAATGAAGATGAGTCTGCTTACCGGACCGAAAATAAACATCTCGTGGACTGGAGTGAGAACAACAACCTAACACTCAACATCTGCAAAACAAAAGAGCTGATAGTGGACTTCCACAGGAAGCAGCAGAGAGACCATCAACCCATCTGCATAAACGGGGCCCAGGTAGAGAGGGTGGAAAATTTTAAATACCTAGGTGTCAACATCACTCAGGATCTCTCTTGGTCCTGTCAAATAAACACCCTGGTGAAGAAAGGCCGCCAGTGCCTCTTCTACCTGAGGAGACTGAGGGAGTTCAATCTCCCACTCAGGACACTGAAGAACTTCTATACTTGCACTATAGAGAGTGTCCTGAGTGGGAGTATCACAAACCGGATGGGATATGCCACCAAAAGGGACCAGCTGGCTCTCAGGAGGGTGGCTCGCTCTGCTGAGAGGATCATCAGGACCGCCCTCCCAAACCTGCAGGATATTTACTCCAGCCGCTGCAGGACCAGAGCAAGGAGGATCATCAGCGACCTCAACCACCCAGACAATGGACTGTTCTCCCTACTGCCATCAGGGAGACGCTATCGTCAGTTGAAGGCCAACACCGAGAGGTTGAAGAGGAGCTTCTTCCCCAAGCCATCAGGCTGTTGAACTCCACATAACAAACACACACGCACACACACATATTCAGACACTCATACACACATACACCTCACGCACTACTGCACTTTGGACAGTGTCGCCTCCCCCTTATTGGGCTACTGCAGGAATATATTTGTATACATATGTATATGTAGATATAGATATATACATAATATGTATATATAAGCTATCTACCTTTTACCTTCTACCTTTTACCTTAGTTTATGCTTATGTTATATATGTTTTTATATAACCAGAGGTTACCAGAGGAATTTCACTATGATATGTGACAAATAAAGTAAAACTGAAACTGAAACTGACTCTAATGGAAAGTTCCTGGATGAGCAAACTCTGTTCCCCTGGCACAGAGCGGAGGAGATCTGGTGCCTCAACACTAGGACAGCTCTAGAGCTGTTGACAGTGCCTCAGGTAGGCTCATCTGGCCACATCATCATCCACAAGGGCACCAACGGCTTACGGTCCCAACAGGAAAGAGTGGCAGAGTGATTGAACAGGCCTCCCCGCTTTCCCTAGCGGCAGGATAATCAAGTCCACACCCCTGCAGGGAAGGGACTTCCACCCCCGTACCATCCACAAAATGAACATCAGCCTCTCCAGGAACTGCGCCCTGTAACCCTGAACGGCCACTATGACAACGTACACTCGTACACAGAAGCAGTCCCCATCCTCGCTACAACCCTCAAAGATGTTGCCCTCGGCAGAAACCTTACAGCCACTCTGAGGAGTGACTGCACCTCGCAGATCCAACGCAGAACACCGAGACCTCTTCAACCTTCCAGACCATCCAGATGCCCACAATTCACCCACCCCAGACCAACAAAGAAGATGGCCAGACATTCACATCCACATCACCAGCATCACAACCCCCAGCCCACCCCACAACTGACCCAACACACACCCCTGATACCCAGAAGTCCCCCAACCCCCCTCCACCAATCAGCAGATCTAAGACTACAGGAGCAGCAGCCTACTGAACAGAGTCACGCTGCAGCTGTGAGAGGAGCAACAAACCCACCAACCCCTGCCTCTTGTGAAGTCACACAAACGCCAAATATGTTCAAATGGCTCTGCTCTTGCCTCACAACAACTAGGGCCGTGCGAAAAAAAAATCCATATGGCAATATATTGCAAGATTTGTTTTTGCAATATCTGTATTGTATCGTGACCCATGTATTGTGATAAGTCCTCGCCAAAGCCCCGCCCTAAAGTTCAGTGACACAGAATAACACGTATGCACTTTATGTTTTCACTTTCAGAGTGTCCAGTTTAAGTGCAGAGTGCACTTCAATTTCATTTCTCATTTTGATGTTATGACAGCTACATCAGTGTGTTTAGTAATAAGCCAATTCTGTTTAAATAAATTAGAGAGGAAGTTTTGAATCTTATCACTTTGACTCAATTTGTCCTGTTGAATTATC
>JAPXVT010000029.1:3392871-3405069 GCA_029823135.1 Acanthurus reversus
CGTGTGCTGCTTCAGTATCCTACATCTGGCAGATGTAGCCAAACATTAGCCTTAAACATACATACAGTATGCATATGTAAATAATATTTTGTACCTAAAACAATAATCACTAAGCTACAAATTTATTTAGAAATTAAATTTTAAAAAGAATATACAGGTATAACATAAATCTATTACATATATTCATTCTAGACCTACTCTCAGTACCTTGTGTCATAAACGTGTTTGCCATTCATAAGAACCAAACAGCTTGAAAATCATGACTTATGATTTTAATTGTTGATAGAACTCTGCCTCTATCGACTAATGCAGTAACTAGACACGGCATCCTGGATGCAAGATGGCTGCCGTGTTAACGCATCTGACAACTCTAAATGCTGTATCTACATGTATGTATCTATGGCGCCAACATAGCAAATGTCAAAGAAAACCACCAGCGTGCTCTTGGTTGCACTCCCGAGCCGACGTGTGTACTTCAGTATTGGAGTCTGCGGACTGTTTCACTACAAAAACTGCTGTTTGGCATCCGGGTCGTAGCTGTAGAAACTGTTTTTGTCACAGGTGATCATCCTCGGCATGAAATTTGGGTCGTATGGGGCCCGTCGATGGAGATCCTTGCATACTTGACGAGCTAGTCAGAGCAATGACAGTTGTAATATGTACTCACAAACGTATTTGTGGGCACCTGGCACATGCACATCACTCTACAGTCCACCTTTTTGCACAGCAGGGACAGTATCTTAACTTTCACACGAAATTAGCCCTGAATAAATGAAAGTGATTGATTATTTGGAATTTTAAAAAATCATAAATAGAGAAGAAAAAGGAAAACTTAAGGCACTCTTGTGTGGAGCAGGAAAAATACTTTGGTGTTGGTTAAAAAACCTTTATTCACACATGACTCACAGAACAACCACTGATCCGTTTCGTCTTCATCAGGTTGTGAAAAATTCATAAAAAGTCCTAAAACACATGGCATGGTTTGGAAATTGTGATTTGAAGTCTGATAAAATCATTTGTAGAAGAGTTCATTTGTGAAAATGGTTAAAAGCCATTTTAAAAATTAATTAAAACCATCTTTTTCTGGGACACTGCTTGGAGTTCACACACACATAATAAAAAATTTGCCAGGCTAAACAAACACATGTATATTTAAAAGAAAAATTTAAAAATAAAAATGAATTGAAATAGCCTAATAAAAGTTTATAAAGTTTGAAAAACAAAGATCAAAGACACAAACTCTTTGTTTTCAACATTTTAAACCACTTCTATGGTTCTTCAAAAGATATTATTTTGGGGTTTAGCAACGTTTTCCTGCACACAGTGGACAGTGCCGGCGTTGGTAGCACGAGTACATTTCAAGTATTTGTTTAATGACCATCCCTCACCATTCGTACCTCTGTTGGTTTTAAGGTTAGAAAATTCTTCACCAATGGACACATTTCATAAAGAAAAGTCTGTGTCTTTTTTTCTCTTTACTCTTGGTTGTATTTATGCTTTAATTACATTGCTGGTTTCTGTTTGACACCTTTTTAAGCTGTCGGGGCACACTGGTAGCAGTGGTGGCCCATGTCTGCTGAATGCCAACAATGTGCTCGGGAATGGCAACAGAGAATTCCTGGCATCCTCTGCAGTCAGGCGGCCATTTGAGGTGGGATGAAAGGGGATGGCATCTCCCCGGTTACCGTAAATTACTCAATGCATCCCCAATGAGAGGAAAACAATGCTTCACCTCCCCACCAGCTGCCTCATTAAATGTGGACAAATCCACCGCTGCTGCTCTGTTGTAGCTACTTGGCTGCCATTTTCACACAATTTAGTGACATTCATGGAAGCCAGGTAGAGGAAATCTGCTGTCACCTGTGTGTCGATGCCATCACAGCCTCAGTGAGGTAACTTTTCAAGAGTTCAAAGAGTTTCATTTAGATACTTTGCCGTCCACACCACATACAGAATGATTTGTGTGTGTTTCTTTGAAGACAAATTTATGTTACAGCACTGAACCAGTAAAGGCTCCTGCTGGTGGGTGATGTGCTGCCAGTTGGGCAGTGCTTGGTTTTTGCTGGTCCAACAGTACACTAAATATGTTTCTGAAGACAGTTGAGGCAAAAGGCAATTCAAAAAACAGAATCTTTATTCATATTTTATCAGCAATGCTAAGTTTCCTTAATACCGTTGAAAGGGTGTTTTGTTTTTCCTAGGATAGTGACGCCGTGACCAATACTACTCTGTTTCTGACTGACTTGAGCTTATGTGATTCAGTTGAGAACAGGGCAGGTCATGAGTTCACAATCCTAGGTTAAAAAAAAAAAAAAAAGAAAAAAAGGCAGGGACAACGGCATGACAGTGGTGTTAGTCCTGCCCATAGTTCTGATTGGCTAATTGTTAATTCTCCATTAGGCCCATTTTATTATCTGCCTTTTTGGACGGGAAACCGTTGTTTCATTTCACAATTTTGAACTCTGGAAAATAAGTAACTGAAGGTGATCAAGTGGGCAGTTTTAAACGTCTTGCAAAAAATGAATTTTTTCTTTTTCCTGGCCGTAATGCAGGATAAATTTCTCATATTAAAGGAGAAGTTTGTTTTTTTCACATTAGGCCCTATAATGATATTGATGATCACATACAATGTTCTACAGCGTTAATATGACACCGTGCACAAGAGCTAGAGCTCATTGTGGACGTCACTGCTAGCTGAAAACAACGGGGGAGCATGTGCACTCAGACAATCTGTCAAAAAATAAGATAAACACTCGTTTTAAAAGACGAGAAACTCACTGAATGTTTAGTGGTGTCCTCTCATGTACAGACACTAAAACACAAAGCTAAACACAGATAAATAACCCGGAAGCAGTTGTTCGTTTGTTTTGTGAAGCAGCTGAAAGAGCCGGTTCTGAGTTAAATACCGCTGTTCAACTTGAGAGGACACCACCAAACATTCAGCAAGTTTCTCATCTCTTAATACAAGTGTTTGCTGTGTTTTCTGAGTGCACATGCTCCTCCGTTGTTTTCAGCTAGTAGTGACATCAGCAATGAGCTCCAGCTCTCAGGACTGCACTGTTTGTTATAATAACGCTGTAGAACATCGTATATGATTGTAAATATCCTCATAAGGCTTAATGTACAAAAAAACCCAAACCTCTCCTTTAAATTATAGCACACCAGTGGAATTTCACTGCCCCTCCAGGGCCACACCATTAAATTAATTTAATTTTCAGTCAAATTTTGTTCTTTGATTCTTCGGCACCAGCTTGGTCTGAAAAGGATAATGAGTTGCTGCCCAAAATGAGATATCCTTCTTCAAAAAAAGTGATGCCTGCCCTCCTGAATAACCGAGAGAACTAATTGTTTAAGTCAATGATAGTATCATTATCTCTCTCTGAAGCTAATACACATTTATATTTGGTCTAGTTTAATTCAGCGTACATCTACCCTCTCAAAACATAAAGTCTAATTGCCTTGAATGACTGGCAGTGGCTGGGGTGGTCACTTTTAATCTGGAAGTGTAAGTGAGTCTTATGTGAGAGCCTGTGCTCACCTGGTGTTTTCCTGAGCGCCAGCGCCTTTTTTCACTTGCTCACTTGTGAGCAGAGGCATCTGGAGCAGCAGGTGGGAAAAAGCGCAGCGCCCACTGTCTTTTTTACGAGCGCGCCACCTTTTTGTGTGCAGCTGCTCAGAGCACTCCCAGTCAAAAATTTCTCAACTTTTCAGAAAGGGGCTGGTGACATTACTGGCGAGGTTCTCATTCAGTTATATTCACATTCTCCTTGCTTCGTGCCTGATCGCTGAGCCGTGATGGTGTGGCCGTCATTATTACTAATATCAAGCTCGTCATCCATACAAAGTATGGAGGAAAGCAAAGAAAGTAAAGAAAAAAGATTTTAAATGGAGGACAAGTAGAAAAAGCAGCAGATCGGTGTTGATCAGTCACCATCCGTTGTCACGATATTGTTGTCATAGAGACAAGATGCTAGTTCAGCATTTCACTCTCTCAGTGCACAAGCTGTTCATCCCAGGGCATTTCTGCCTGAAAAAAACAGCATGTGCACACGGGCCCTCAGGATTGTGGAAGTGGGCCCAAAGATTATTGATTGAACAAAAATCACGTTACGAAATTCTGCAACAGAGATAATCTTGTAGATTTTGAGGACAGTAAGAATTAAACAAATTAATTCTGAGTGCTTAAACATTTAGCTGTGTCAACATGTATTAATATTTTCTTAATGACTCTCTATAGCATGTCAACTTCAACTTTAACATCACTACTCACCCACAGTCCACCTACACACACGTTGTCACGCCTGTTGCTTGATAACACGGCTCTAGACTGTGTAGGTGTGTACAAATTACATGTGACTGGCATCTCCACCCACCTTCCACTTCGGCTGCACGCTTTAGTGTATCACAGTTTTTCTTGTTATCATTGTTTGTACACACAGTCTTTTGTTCCAGAACTTTTACACAGGAGACATTTTGACTTGTCATAACAGTGAAAGCTCAGGTGTAATACCTTTCATTAATTATGCCTCAGTTCCTTTAAGAGCTCCAGTCAGTCACAAGGGTGAGTCAGCATGGAAAATATCAGGACACTGGGAGAAGCTCATCTAAATAAAACTCAGCCTTTTTTTAAAAACGACAACAATGCTTTACCTGCTATGACAAAATGTTGCTGTAAAAAAAAAGTACATTTCATACCAGCTAAATTGTGCACAGTATCTACTATGCAGTAATTTTAATGGTGAACTATTCTTTTCCCATTTAAATCCATATCATACAAGAAAGTAATGCAACAAACCTTAAATAATATTGCCAATGTCAAAAATTAGAAAAAGTGTTACAGCGCATTTGACTTTGAAAGTATACCTTTGTTACAGTGCTCAAAACCTGCTTTGAATTAGTGTGCATTGTGCAAATGTAACACAATGCAGCCACAGATTGTGTTTTTACTGTTGGTATAAAATGTTCAAGCAGTGGGTTTTTTTGTTGTTGTTGTTTTTGTTTTGTTTTTTGCATGTCTTCAATTTTTAAGGTATTCTCCAAACTTTTCCCTTTGACACTCACTGTCAGCCCTCTTTTGTTTGACATCTTCTGGGGTTTTTTTGAATGATTTTGCTCTTTTTCAATGAGTGAAAGAAGTAGTGCACATCATTTAGCTATGTACAGCTATCACAACGAAATAATAATTTGACATGGGTTTCAGGGTCTGAGAAGTTTTTTTCCCTTTGTAATCAGCAGCTTCACTTCACAAGTATTTTATTGTTTCAGCTAATTTAATAACATATTGGTCCACTGCTGGGTTGTTCAGCGAACCGTTAAGTATTTTGTTGTGATCAGCTAAAAAGGCTTAATTTCAAACATAATTACATGTTTCACTAATTACTGTTAAATAACTTCAGAGAAACAAAGATGAGTGAAATGTTAAATGTTACTAAATAGAAATATGTAAAAGCAACAATGATGCTGTATTATAATTTGGTACTTGACACTTTTCTTGACTTAAATGTACTTAGTTACTTTGAGCTGCTGAAACTCCAAATAAGTCTTTAAAATAATCACATTTAAAGAGACGGTTCACCCAGAAATGAAAATTTTGGTAATACTTTATATAAAGCATGCATCTATAATGCATTATGAACATACTTATAATGTGTTATAATGCCCCTGTAGTGCTGTATAATCATAGTTATAAGCAGAAAGCATAATACAACCGTAAACCATAATCCTAACCCTAACCATAACCACCTGTAATGCATTTTAAGTGTGTTCATAGTGTGTTATAATGTGTTATATGTTCATAATGTGTTATAATGCATTACAGAGACAGACTTCAAAGAAAGTGTTACCGAAAATTCTCACTTTATCTTTTTAACCACATGCTGATGGAAATTTAGGTGAAGTGTTTTAGTCCACAGAACTTTTCTGAAATTCACAGCAAAACAGCGCTGCGGGATTTTCCTTAACAACTGGACAAGCTGGGGAACTGCTTTACAGCTTAAAAAAAAGAAAGAAAGAAAGAAACAAACAAACAAAAATAAAGTGGCTCCATACAACTTGTCTGACCTAATTCAGGTCTTTGGAAGAGTAGCGATTCAAAAATTATTTGGGAGAGAAAAAAAAGTGATTTAAGCCCCTTTTTTTTTACTGTAGCGACAAAGCTAAAAGTGTTAGCCGGCACCCCATCTGAAGTTAGTGCATGAGCTTGAACATTTTGCTCTGTATCATCCACAGAAAGAACACACTCCAACTGTTTTTTTTTAAAACATTGGAACTACTAAAAGGAGCTGTGAGGTAACAGATCAGAGACCAGAAATGCAACGTTGGCTCTGATGGAGATACTTGGCTCTCCAGCTCTCTTTCTTGTGCCTGATGCATGCTGTAGTGGAAACAGGGAAACACTGCAATGCAGAGATCACAAGTTGTTGCTTTTGTTTCAGCCTTCAAGCTCTTGTACCAAATTCAGATGAGGTGCACGCTAACATCATTAGCTTTGCAGTTTCAGTGAGGATTTTAGCTTTAGAAAGGTTGTATATGATATATGTATTAACATGTTTGGGGATCTCTCAGTGCCGTGGTTCCCAAAAGAGGGGGTTACGAGATGCCTTCAAAAACAAATAAATTAAATAATGTAAAAATTTAAATTAAATTAATTTAAAATAGCATATCTAACCCATTATTGTGTAAATTCTGGTTATATTCTGTCTTAAATTATATTGGCTGTCAGTTTTCATTGTTCTTTTGTGTTGTATTGTTGTATTGATTGTGTTTGCATAGGCCTAATATTGCATGTGTGCGGCTGTGCAAAACTTAAATGCCACCTCCATGGTCGCTGGGGGTCCTTAGTTTTTGGTGCCGTTATTTTTGGGTCTGGTGCTGAAAAGTTTGGGATCACCTGTCCTAGTGGACTGTTTTTAAGCTGCCAAAAGCCTTAAAAGTCATTAAAACCCTTATAAGTTAAAAGGTAAGCCTTTAAATTATCGCTAAACAGATTCCTGTGAGCTTGGGGACAGCCGTACATATGAAGCCGGGCACAGGCTGTGATTTATATGCTGCTGTTTCCTCGGGGTGCAAACCTCCACCAGTGCAGTGACTGTCAAATACATGCCTGTTTAGAATGGGCCGATTGTTTGGCCTCAGGTTTTGCAAATTGTTGGTTTCTTAAGAACTGTTCAGCCAAAGTACTTCACACTCGACACTGTATTTCCTTTGTTCCTTGGCAATACACTGGCTAAATGTGCAGTCAATCAGATGAATGGTTGTGGAGAAACAGGACGGACAGACAGAAAGGGATTCCATGCGTTTTAGTTAGATTACATTGATCTTTGAGAGATCGATGAAGGCGAGGGAACAATTGCAGACAAGCAGAGGAGACACAGGCCCACTTAGAGCATTGGGTCTTCCCCCAGAGGTTACATGCTTGTTTGTGTGTATGTGTGAGAACATGTTATCCTTTGCAGTCACCCCATGGGAGCACATCAGAGGCTTTCCTTTAGCGCTTTCTCTCGCTAATCAATAGCCTGGATTTTATCATGCAACCTGAGCCTGCGTGAACAAACAGCTAAGAAATGTTTCAGTGAAAAAAATACCTTTTTGCTTTTTGCCATCGCTTGCAACACAAAAGTTTAAACACACGTAATCGGGTTATGAGAGGCCCCTGTTGTTTGTTACATTCTCAACTCCTCTGTCCGTCCGTAGCTCTGTAGAAAATCCTTCCCATCATTTCTGGAAAAAGTCTAAACAGAAGTGCTGCAGGCTTTATGATTGACAGGTGATTTCTAATGACTGCAACACCGAGCACCTCATGGGAAACCACCTTAAATTGTCCGCAGTTACAGCCGCAATCATCCTTCTTCCTTTCTCCCTGCCTGCCATCCGTCTTGTTTGCCTTTCTTTCCATCCATCCATCGTCTCATTTCCCTGTCTTTTCTCTTTGCTCTACCTGAGCTGAAATATGATCTGTAGTCTTCTCTGATACATTGTGATTGATTGGGCTTTCTAGCTAACTAATGAATTGGCCCCTCAAGGACATGTAGCAGGCCAGCTTTGGTATTAATGTGGACTCTGCTGAAGGCAGCTCAAAGACTCATGACACCACAGATTTAGCGCTTACAGTGTTTATTTGGATTTGGCTTTAGCCGGGGGTTTGCAGGGGCTTAATTTTTAAATAGCTACCAATTGCATTTTAATAGCTTTCTGCATATTGTCTCATATCAAGTGACATTGCCACAGGGAACTGATGGTCTTTCTTCTTTGTGATGTGGAAAATAATGTATCAATACTCAGGTAATGGCACAGCAGTCACCAGGCAGGTTTCCTACAACCCTCAAATGATGCAAATTGAAATACGTCAGTTTGGAAAAAACTCCCATTTACTGCAAAAAAGGTTTTATGCTTGCATGAAGTGGTATTTCAGGCGCCTGGAAAAAGTCATATTTCGCAAAACTCCAATGGAAACACGTCATACACATCTCTCACAGGGATTAAATTGTGTCAGATCCTGCTGAAACTTGTTCCGGGGGCTCCCAGACTGAGACCGGCACCTATTTGATTGGATTTTTCACCTTTCTGTCACTCAAAATCTGTAAATAAATAGCATCTAATATTTTATGTCGTCTATTCTTTTCTTATTTTATTTCCCAGAGATTTATTTCACTTTTATTTCACTTGTTTGACTATTTTGGATGCATCTCAAAGAGACGGACCTCGGTCAGATCCCTGTGACACCTAAAACAAGGTTTACGTGAGTTCTGTGCACATCACACAAGCTCTGCTGGTTTGTGTTTTTATGCAGTTTGGTGTCTAAATATTTTGTCATATGGTCACTGTGAACATCCCAAGCAGGTGGTTGTTTGTGTTTGAAATGATGAAAAGAGTCGATCAGGTTTATTTGTGCAGGTGCGACGCTGTCAAGGGTCCTGAAACCAGGCGGAGATTTACTGATCGACAGACAGACAGACAAGTCATGTCACTGAGTTCAGCTTCTTAGCCTGCTTGCTTCTTGTGATTGGTTGTGGATGTTTTGGGCCAAATTTCACCTGATACGAGTCGACAAGAAAATGAAGGAACACAGGGAGCGAGGGAACAGTTTGCGTAAACGGTTAATCAGCTGTTTTTCTGCTCCTCTCCTCTGCGGGTTTTCCGTCAATATTGCAAATGCTTCGATTTATAACATGCTGAAGCGACAGTGAGCATTATTGACTTTCGTGGGAGTTAACGATGCTCCTGCAATAGGAAGCGTCGCCTTGGCAACACAACAGTGTGCCACCGTGTTGTACCCGTCGCACCATGTTATTAAATGTCGCCAGCATGGCAGCAGGATGGCCAGTGAAGGCAAGTCAGATGCAGATACCAGGACTTCGTATAAATATCTGAAGGAGTTTTATGAAAAAATAAGTAATGTTACTCATAGCACGGCTAGTAACCGTAGAGCCAGCTGTGCAGTTTGCCCTGCATCAGCTCAGCTGGAAACATATTAATGTTTTTTTCTTGTGTGTGGGTTTTTTTTTTTAATGTTTTTCGACTGCTGCATAATAATTTGGTTCATGCAGGCTATATAAAAGGTTCATTGCATCTACAGTAAACCTTTGCTGCAGCTCTGTTTTCACTTTCTGCATTATAAGACACTACTGACACTTTGTTTTTTTCTTGGCTTTAGAAAGTAATCTCTATGATTCTGTTGTGGGTTGTGCTGATGATTGGACACTTAAGATGGATAGGAGGAGTTTCTATTGAAAAATAATAACTCAGAGCAGCTTATTGCAAAAATCAGTGAACTTGAACTAGTTCATTTTCATCTGTGTGAATCGAACTGTCAGCTAGCTCTTGTAGTGTGAACTTGCACAACACTGATGAAAACCATGTATGCGAACATGATACAAGTGCACAGAGCAGCATCCTCGTGCAGAAAAGCGTGTCTGCCCCACATGCACAAACGCAGCCTTGCGACCACGGAGCTGTGACGAGCGCTCGAAGACTTCAGTCCCAGCCGCTGCATATTTTATCCGCTGTGACACATCAAAATATTTTAATGCATTCATCATCTGCCCCTATGTGTTTATCTCATTTCCAGTGCAATCTGAATCAGCACCTGCTGTGATGGTTGGTCATGCAAAAACAAGTGTGTGGGTCCAAAAATACTAATAGGAACGGTTCAGTTATTTAAATGAAGCTTTAACACTGTCTTTGACACATTTGGGACTGCTGGTTTAAAAACATGACGTCTTATTGGTCAAATGCACAAAACAAACAGCATGCTTGCCATTTATTGTCTCACTTCAAGGAGGTTTGTTTCTGTTTTTTGCCGGCAAACAACAGCATGAGGATGTAAAATACCTACAGTTTTTTTTCCTCATGCAGGATGTGCAGAGGAGCGACAACAGGAGGAGACAGCTCTTTGTTTTAATAGAGGTCATGTTAGCTTTTGTTCTAACACTGCAACATCTTGGTGCAACAGAATTCTGCACCTAAATTTCATTCAAAAGTAAAAAGTGCAACGTTCAAATCCACGTTAAATTAATATTTTGGAATTAATGTGGTCATTAGCAACGTGTTAGGAATGCATAAGTGCCTGTAAAAGCCATCTGACAACCGAAATGCTGCTTTGCTGTGAGAAAGCATTGCATAATTTCAGAGACGCTTTTGTTATCATAGAATTGTTAGTCGATCCAAAATCGCTTCTCCGTCAAAGCCAGAGTGAAGTGAAATTAGTTGCAGAACAAGCTGTTTGGGCAATTTATTCCATCATGTGTTACTGTCAGAACTGATTTTGTTGAGCATGAGAAGAAGAGTGTGTGCCCACGTGCAAAAAAGCATCACAAATCACGATAGATCAATTTTGGGTGTCGGTGAAGTTTCTGTTCATACTTAGTTTGATTCAAATTAAAAGGTTGGTGAGATTTTTATATTTTATATAAGATTATTATACAAGAAAAGCAGCTTAAGCTAATAATATTTACAAAGTCACAGTTGAAGTCTCATGATTATGAGCTCTGTGTGACTTATCAGGATTTTAATATAACACAGTCATTACTCATGAACAGTATTTCCTGTATCTGTGATCTTATCTTATATAATGATTATGTTTTATGTAAAAGATCAATTAGTCAAACAAAATATTCCTGGAGGGGTTTTGGAAAATAGAGACATCAGATAGTATTTGGTGATGTTTGACCCGTCTGTCTCTCAGCCACCTGTCTCTGTCTCTGTCTCTGTCAGTCCGTCTCTCTTCTCTAAACCTGACAGACTAAACATTTGCCTCGATCCTGCGAAGAGATGACAGCTGCTGCCATCCCGCTTTTTTCCCTTTAAAATAGGGCACAATGTGCTCACAAGGACGAGATGGGAACTGGCTTTGTGCTGCGAGACAAATAACAATCATCCACACCAAAGACTGTCACAGGTACACGTCAAGAAGCAAAACACGCCGTCAAAGGCTGTCAGATGGTTTTTTAAGAGCTTTAAAACTGACGTTAAAACCTTGAATAAACTATTTTCAAGATGGTTTAAAGGAGGCAGCCTCCGTCTGTCCAGATAAACCAGCATTAAAACTCTTATTTCACAGCTGTGTTGCTTAATTATTGATTAATAAATAAGGCTAATAACTACTGTCTTAGAAATGTAATTCCCTTATTTCTCCTCTTTTATAGTGCCCAATAATATTTTAAGAATCTTTATTAACTATTTTTAACTTTTAAATATAGCCTTGTGCAGCTTTATTTATTTTGGATGTTTGTTTAATTCCAGGTAGCTTAAACATGTAGAAGGGAAGACAGTAAAGTAAAGTTAATAAATTGCATGAAATACTAATAATGGTATTTTAGGCAAATGACAAACACCAAGACACTACTGCATCTTCTATATTAGCAGGAGGAATCCTAAACTGCCAGTATTACTGTCAAACTTGTCTCCAGTAAATTACATGTGGGACACACTGTGCCTGTGACTTGATTTCACTGTTGCTTATTCACCATTGCTTTTTTGAGAGCTCAGCAGGTGTAAATTGTCAGACGAGCAGAGGGTTGTCGAACACAGCCACTCCTGTTGCTACGCCTCCATCCGCGTGTTCTGAATTCTTGGTCCTCAGCAGATGACCCACACACTTGTTCATCACCATGTCTTTACCTTGTCTGTAAGGAAACAAAGAGAAATGACAGATGAGACCTGTAAACATTGAAATAATTCATGTACATTGTAAACTAGACA
>JAPXVT010000029.1:3533658-3544703 GCA_029823135.1 Acanthurus reversus
TGGAAAACAGTATTGTGGAAAGCGACAGAGACATGAGTTCAAGTTTTTTGCTCAGTAAATTACAACACATACTCACCATCAGTGACAGCTGGGTAGGTCTGGCTATTTGCTGACAGGATTGCAGGATTTGATTATTAATATCTCCCTCTCGACTTATGTGTGTGCACTGTACACGCAAGTCTTACCAGCCAGTCATGAACAACTCTTTGCTCAAAAAACTAGGTTGAGAGAGCCACGTGTATGCTGCAAGTTTTTTGTTTTTTTTTCTTTGATTGATATGGTTTTCAGGTCGATTAATCTCCCAACTTGACCACCTTAATAGGGCCAAGGATAGCTGGAGAAGAGAGAGAGAAATAACTGACACAAAGAGAGATGAGGAAGTCAACTGGGGAGGAGGCACTGAAAGGCATGATGGGAGGCAGAGGGGCAGAAATAGACACAGGAAAGGAAAAAGGAAGGCGGATTTTCAGAAAGAGCTCCCCAGCAAGAGACAACATGGCACAGCCAGAGTGCAGTCTAATAGGCCACCGCTACCTTGAGAAGTGTAAAGTAGGTCTGGACAGTGCAGGCTATTTGCAGACTGAGTGGTATTACACATTGTTAATAGGTTCAGCCAGGGTTGTGCTCATTAATCAGAGTGAGAACAGACACCAGGAGCAGAGGAAGAGACGAGGAGAGGAAGGGGTGGAGAGTGATGGATGGAGGTGAACATCACAGGAGGAAAATGAGGTTTCTTTGAGCAGAGGTGAGCGCCTCGTATCGAGGGCTCTCTCTTCCTCTCACCTTTTACTCTTTCAGGTTCACAGTGCTTTTTTTAAATTCTCACCTGATCTTCATCACAGTCATCTCATGCTTTCTCTCAACCTTGTTCTCCTCTAAAGCCTTTTCTAATACTTAAGTCATTTTAAAATATTAGCATTGATCATTTGAAGAGTTAATTTTAAAAAAATGTTGCTTTCCTGTCAAGAGTAAGATAAGTTGGATATCATGGCTAAGAGTGGCGTAAATCATCTAATTTAACTTTCACTTTAAAAATAAAGTGTAAGTGTAGTGTGTAACAACAGGTTCTAAGGTTATTAGATTGATATTATTTTGGAAGACAAAATATCTTTTTAATAACGGAAGAGCTGAGAAGGTCCCAGTTTCAGCACTGTCAGTATAACTACAGTTTTACATTCAAAATGAGAGAATTCAAATAATGAATAATGCTTTATGCAGTTATCACCTACACTGTAATTGTCAACTGGCTTGAGCGGCTGAGGCGACCAATGAGAAGACCACAGAAGAGGGATGACATACATCAAGTGGTTTCTTTTATTTTAAGAGCATGTTCACAAGCACCAACAACAATCCTCTTTTTTCTTTTTCTTCTTCTTCAAGTTAAATGGCAGATCGCAAACCAAAGTTTCTAGGTGCATACGGCCGCATACTGTACCGGAGTGTGTAACCTCAGGGCTTATTGTACTTCAGGTTACATTCTAACGTAAAAGTAAAGGGGGGAAAAGGAAAATCAAGCACTATATTCTATGATCCAGCCCCGTGTCTTTAAGTAAAATATCCTTCCAAATTCCATTTCCGTCCCAGTTCATACATCCTATCACATAAGAATTTCTCTACAGCTCATATTTACTGCATTTTAGAATAACATTCTCTGGGACATTACAAACTTCACATTTCTCAGACACAGATCTTGCCATTAAAAATAAAGAGTTGATTTTAAACCAGCGTGTTCTGATCTTAGTCCAGAAATTGTTACTTCCTCTCCTCTTCACTTCCCTTTGAAAACCTTCATGTTAATGAACTTCTGTATGTTAAAGTAGTGTCTCTCTTTTCTGTCAGTGTCCCACCTCTTCTGCCACGAATCCCTAACTGCCTTTCTGATTACTGATTTAGCTTCACCTCTTCGAGAGGGAATTTTTTTAAATTTCATTCCTATTTATTTTTAATGCTCTTTTTGGCAACATGGTCTGCTATCTCTTCGCCATCAACACCCACGTGAGCAGGAACCCAACAAAAATGCACACCAATTCCAGTTCTTTGTAATCTCCACATCATCATTAATATTTCCATCATTATCTCCTCTCTTATTGTTTTTTTTTTCTTCTTATCGTTCAAACTCTTAAGAGCTGCTGTAGAATCAGAACAAATAACCACTCTCTCAAACTTTACCTCCTCTATCCATTGTAATGCTAAGATTAAAGATGTCATTCCTGCAGTAAATACAACAACTCACATCCACAGAATGCCTGAATTTTATACCTGAGCCCCTTCATAACCAGCTGGAATGTACCACAAGAAAGTTAAATCATTAAACACACCCACACAAATATGCAATAAATATTTACATAAAACCAAAGATATACATATACATACATATATAATATATTATTATATTATATACCATATATACACTGAAATATAAAAAATACTAAATATATACACACCAAAACCTACTGAATAAATATCCATAAATAATTTCCATAAAGTTTGCATTTCTACAAGAAACTAAACTCTCCTCTACCGACTTCCCACCTGGTACCTCCGTCCCGGCACTGAGGAAAGGGTCCAAACACCTGGGGAATTCTTTAGCATGAACACCCTGGGAGGAAGAGGACAGGCAGACGCAAGTCTAGGCTTCACATACACAAAGAAAAGACAAATAACACAAACTATCACAGTTGAACTGCTGCAATAGATCACAGATCAGTGTGTAATTCTACTTTTGCTCAACTCACCGAGGTTAAACAACCCGGCACCCACACACACACACACACACACACACACACCCTTCACCCCCGAACCATGTGCTCAGCAAACTGCAAGCAAACAATTTATCAATAAACATTTAAACAACCACATGCGTATGTTCATTTAACTTATATACATACCGAATATGTACTTTACCATTTATCATTACAATTACAACATATCATTACAATTTTCCATCCTCGTGTTACAATGATGAATACAACCCAGTAACGGCGGTCTGTTGTTACAGATGTGGTACCTTGTGCACCATATTCATTCTATAGTATTAGATAAAGTTTAAAACAGAAGTGTGACATTTAAGCTCTAGTATATTTGGCCCTTGAAAATGATCATAATGGAGCTAAAATGCAATGCTACAGTTTAGCTACCATGTACAGTACCTGCCAGTGATGCTGCAAAATATTTATTCAGAAATGTCTGCAGACTCAAACAAACTGCTCACTATAGATTAGAGAAAATATTTAACATGTAGTGAAAAATAGATGGAATGTTAGGAAGTGATTTTTTTGCATAGCTGTTGTTTACAAGTTGGTTCTAAATGGTCCTCAGAGGACCTGGGGGATTTCTTGATGGGCTGGCTTGCTGGTTGACCTTAGTGGTTATCCGCCTTCCTCCTCTGCCTACATGTATTTTCATTTGATTCCTCCCATGGCAATTGACCAGATTTCTTGTTTTTTTTTAATCATTGTGCTCTTTTAGTCCCTTCTGTTGCCACCATATATCACTTTGCACAACCAAAGCAAGATATTATAAGATTGAAAAGTAATGCACTTAACTGCATTACACAAATTAGATTTGTTCTAATGCAAAGATAAAGGGGTAACAAAAGAAATAGAGAAAAACCAGACCTGAGCCTCTGCATCATTCAGCCAGTCTGTGCGCGCATTGTGCTGCTCAGGTTGGCGGTTGGCTGGAGCCCATCGCAGCATTGGGCGAGAGGCAGGGTGCACTCTGGACGGTACACAAGTCTATCACATAACCCAAATCTGACTCAAATTTCTTCAAAATTAAATGGCATAATGATATTGTCAACACTCATTGATGCCAATGAGGATGTGTAGGAGTCGTCATCTGGCATGTTTGCTGTCTTACATCAATTAAATCTGGTCTGTCTTTCATAACACGACAGATTTGGGCATTTTTCTTTGTCAGAAGAACAAATTGATTGTTTTTGGTAACATTTGTTGTGTTATTTTTTTGAAGTGGAAATCTCAAAGATTTGAGTTACATTGTTTCTAACTGGACCTTTGGAGATGAGCTGTAATTTCTGTAATTTGGACCTCATTTCCCAGAGTTCATGTTGAAACCAAATAATGTCGACTCATTGACATTGGTAGATTGCCTGTTTCCCTTCTTCAGAGCATAGAGTTTTTCTTTTTCCTTGGACCTGTACTTTCACTTAACTGTTGCTGCCTGGATACTGTATTTTCTTTGTGTGTTGATCTGCTATCGTAACTCACAGGAAATGAGAAGTACCTACACCAGTCAGACGCAACTCAGAACAAGCCTGTGGTGATAGCTCCACCTACCCTCTGGGAACACCAACCCCTGCTGACTGACGTCAAAGGCGTCACTAACAGTGCGCTGCGACCGATTTAGTGAGAGAACGCCGCCACAGAAGCAGGCTGTAGAACTCAGCAATGCTGCAAACACAAGTGCTTTCATCAGTGGGTCATGGGTTCAATCAAAATTATTTTATCCCACCATGATAAATAGTGACATAACAGACATTAATTAAAAATCATGGTATTACTTCTTCAAAACACACTTAGTCTTGCATAGCTAGACCTCTCTCACTGGGAAAAGGTCTGGCTCTACACATACAAATTCTGGTGTAGAGGGAAAAACACTGTGCCTGGTTTGTTTTTCTCTAAATCAATCACAATCGTCGTGGGTGGCACAATGGCCCCAGATGGTTTGACTGCAGCGGAGAAGAGCCCTGGCGTTAAAGTGCCTAAATCCCCGGCAAAGAAAAGACCTCAAAAACCCATAGACGACGTTTGTCGACTATGTGATACAAATTTCACGGATAAACATCACATGGATCACATGCCACTGCCAAACTTTAATGATGTGTCAGATCAATTCCAACTGGTGATGCATGTGTCAGAAAACGGATCAGAACGGACGTCAGAGTCCTGCAAGACGAAGTCTGGTGCTTTCTCAGGTGTGTTCTCACACTGTTTTGGTCCTACGACTGTAGTAAAATCAGATTTGATGCATTTATGAGCTAAATTTAAGATTTATAGCTCGGAGGTTATTGTTGTTTCCCATAGGAGTGGGGACTTTGACACGGTGACATGCAACCTGAAAATGACCAAAATTGAAAAGATCGCATGAGTTTCACTGGAGCAAAGCTGTGGGGTTGTCAGACCCTGGTCAGAGCTGGCAGATGCTGCACTCTGACTGGCCTGTTTGTGTCTGAGGGCGGAGCTTAGCAAAGGATCAATTGGAAGTCACATAGCGGCAAACTATTTCCACTGCTAAGATATAAATCCCATTTTGCCAGGCAGTATACACAGAGGTCTGTGATTAACGTTTTTACATACTTTTTATAATCTTAGCCAAGCCAAAACTTTTTTCGTTAAAAGATTTCACCATTTCCCTACTTTGCCCCTTGTTTCAGGCTTCTCTTTGTTCTGAACAAATAATATCAAGCCACAAAAGTGAAAACAGTAAAAACAGTGAAATGCACTGTTCTTCCAGTGTCCAGTGAGCATGTTTTGTCTGCTTTCAGACCCTTATGACATGTTTTTCACTGTCACCATGACAACCCAGCAAGCTTTGCATCATTTGAAAGCTGTTTGAACCAAGCCACCCCGGAATGGTTCAAAACAAGTTCCAAAATAAAGACCATCAGCATGAGGCTTTTAGTTCACAGAAGTTCATGTAAAAAATATGCCTACTGTGCTTTATGCATTCTCTATAGTACATGTAGATGAATGGCTTCATTTGCTGCGTTCTAAAAATGTCATCATTGCCTGACTCTGACCTCTTTAAAATGTTTAAACAAATGACCCTTGTAAGGACTGATTATTACCCCTTTTCCACCGGGCTGATTCCAGGGCTGGTTTGGAACCAGAGCCTGACTTAGCACCAGTTCTTTGCTTTTCGACAGCCTAAGCACCAGCTCCTGGCTCTCAAAACTGGTGCCAGACAAGCACCCACTCTTTGCTGGGCTAGAGCCAAGAACCGATTATGTTATATGGTGATGTAATGGCGTGGCTCTGAGTTCACTCCTTGCCAATGGAAAAGCAAACAGGTTCTTAGGAGGTGCGCGAGTTGAACCAACTAAGCACTGGCACCAGCAACAGCACCAAACTAGCACCAGGTTCTTTTTTGATTGAAAAGGGGTATATATGTGAAAGTGTGTGTTGTTATCCCAATTTGTATGATTCACGCTCTCTTACCGGCTTTTCTCCCCACCTTGTGTGATCTGGATGACACAAGAAACAAATTTACCTTTAAACATGTCTGGACAACAGTAAAGTCTAATTCCTTTGTTAGTGCACAGAACCCTTAAAGACACCGCTGACACCTCCCGTACTTGCTGGAAAGTTTTGTTAACAACTTACACTTTACAGTGTATATGACTAATCAGGTGTGAAATTTACACTTCATTCCTTTATACCCAGTGAGTGTATCCATCTATTTTGTATTGTTTTATATTATAAGCATCTAAAATAATTAACTGAATCTAATGTTTGATTGGGAGCCAATTGCAGTTATTGCAAATGAGTTTGGGTTTTTTTAGCAGTCTCTTTTTCTTGATCTTCTGAAAAGCCATGCGGCTAAATATATTTGGAACTCTGGGTCAGTTACAAATTAGAAATATGGAGAGTATTATTCTGTTTGCTTTTTATATGAAAAAAAAAAAGAGTCTCTCTGCATCAAGGTTTATAACAACTTTAATTTCTTGTACCTGCTGGTTAAACATTGAAGATGAAAGGCCTTGTGGTTTTTACCTGTGTGATTTCTGTTCAGGGCTCATCAGTTCTACTTTATATCCACTGAGCAGCAAACTTTATTTTTTGTGAGACTCAAATTAACGTCTCCTGTGCCATGAATGAAAATGTTCTGTGAATCCAACTCCAGAGGTGAAAAGGCAAAATAATACCTAATTGCCTCTGTGCAGCAATGCATCAAGCTGTATGGAGACTTTGTCCAGACTTTGGAAAATAAGGGAGAGGGTGAGGATCTGAACGTGATCAAGGAGTTACTGTTGTTCAGCTGTTCTGCTAGACTTGATTCAAAATGCAAAAAAAAATAGCAAGTGTTCTCTGTATATTCCTCATGCACTAATGTTATGTCTTAAGCATTTGTGACGATATGTACTTACCCACAACATACCAGCTTGGATTAATTTCCATCATTACAGCTGAAGACAGTTTCTTGAACATGAATAAGCTCAGTGGTCGTTTGAACTGATTCCAACACTGTAAAAAATTTACTGTGAAATATACGGTAACTTACAGGCAGCAATTAACCAGTTACTTACTGCAGTTATATTAACATTAAAATTGCTGTATTATTTATAGTAGTGGTTTCTTTATTTTAAAATGTACTTGCAGTACTGGTTTGTTTACAGTAATTCTTTTTACAGTTTCGATTTCTTTACTGTATATTGGTTTACAGGACCGTTCCTTACAGTAAAATGTATCCACAGTGCTTGTTTCTTTATTGTAATACTTTCACAGTGCTGTTTTCTTCACTGTATATTAGCATGTGCAATACATATTCCATTTCAGATGGAAGGGTTTCCACATAGGGTTGTGAACACGGGTCCTCTGGAGTGTAGAATATGCAGTACTCTACTGTAAAAATTAATTGCAGCATTTAACTGTGTACAAAACAGTAAATTACTGTGAATTTCACAGTGTTTTATTCTTATAGTGACTGTTTTCTCATTAATTAATAGCGCATTTAAATAGTTTATTGAATTATCTGTTGTAGCTGCTGTAGTTGAAAATCAGTAAACTTTACTGGCTGACGACAGGGCAGACCTTGTTGGTGTGATTTTTACACAACCAAGATGTTGGCGATGTCAAAAAAATACATTCAAAGAATTCCTCACAAGAGAGGAAACGACAGATACAAGGAATATGGGTGGGGGTGTATGAAAGGAATACAGAGAGTGACAGGGTGTGGGGGACAGCGTAAAAGAGACTGGGACAGTGAGACAAGAAAAGTGATGACAGCTGGTATTCAGACTGGTGTGCTAAACCTGACAGCCTCAAGTCATCGCTGGTCCGTGTGTGTTTCTGCATGAGCGTATGCGTGTTACTGAGCGTACATATATACTGTCAGTGGTGTACATGCATGTTGGGAGTTGACACAAAATGTGAAACAACTGTATCTCATAGCATTCCATACAAAAATAAGGCCTCTCTAAAGCTTGTAATGCTTTGTTTAGATGTTCAACTTGTCAGTCTTTAAGTGTTGATGCTAGTTATTGGGGCTGTGCTAAAAAACTGATACAGCAGTATACTGCAATATTTATTTTTGTGAGATCTGTATCGTGACCCATGTATCGTGATGCGTATCGTATTGTGAAGTCCTTGCTTAAACCCAGCCCTAACGTTCAGTGACACAAAAGAACACTTTTGCACTTTATTTTCATGTTTTCAGTGTAAGTGCACCCATTGTTTGGGTTAGTCCTGTTCAATTAAAGTGCAATAGTGTAGTTAAGTTTCATATTTCATTTTGATGTTATGGCAACTACATCAGTGTTTTTGGTCATTTCCCAATCCCATTCAAATAAAATTGAATGGAAATTTTGAATAAAATTGATGCGACTCAACTTGTCTGCTGAATTAATATGATGTGATGTGATGTATGAAGACAACCCAGACTGTACACAGCAACTTGCATCTAGTTTTACATATTCAGTGAACTATTTTGAATGTCGCAGTATATCGCAATATGCATCATAGTGCAACGTATCGTGATATAATCTTATTGTGATGTCCTTGCCAATACCCAGCCTGTTTATGTGGTGTTTAAGGCTTTGGCTCCCAATATGAAGTCAGGTCTTCCCATGACCCCTCATTACAGGTTATGACTTGTGTGTGGACATGGGCTGTCAGCAGTAAAAAAGAGGGATTTTCCTGCTCAGACAGATGCACTTGAAAGATTTACAGAGGCTTGCAGAGGTAAAGAAAAATATCCAATATATCACAAGAAGTATGGGTAGCAGTTTACTGTCTGTATCTTTCTCAGAATTTCCAAGAACCCTTCTTGGGAATAATTCAGTTCTAATTACAGGGACACAGACATAGTATGTAAATTTACAGTAAAGTACTGGCACGGCAGAACAGCTGAATAGCAAAAAACTCAAAATTTGTCCATCGCTAAACACAAAATTAAAACAGTAAAACTAGCAAAAAACTCAAAAACAAGAAACTGAAGCAATAAAACTCTCTCTATTTTCCCCATGCTTACTAACAAACAGCATAGTTCTTTCCAAGAAACGTCCTTGGGAAAAATCTGACAAAAATAACTGGTTTTGAACTTGATCTTTTAATCCCCTCAATAATTTTATGATACCTCAGATTTCTCCTTAGGGGGATCCTGCTCGCTAAAACCATTATTATATGCTGTTTCATCACTTTAACAATATTGTACTGGAGGAGCAGGTGTTTGCTGCAGGGCTGTTGTTTAAAAAAGCAATGCAGAGGCAGTTTACCAAAATTATCTGATACAATGGCAGACAATGCCAGTGTTAATAATGTTACTTGTAAAACCTTGCTGCACAATGCTTTGCAGAATTCTGTCTTGACTAAGAGAAACATTAGATAAAATGAGAAGACCAAATGAAAACAGCAGTTAAGGAAACAGCTTATAAAATTATGTAATTCTGCACAAAAAAATGTCTTATCATAAAAAACTACATTTCCACAGGAGAGTACAAGCACACAGTAACTGTGTCTGGCAGCTTTATCTCCTCAGGCAGGGCAATCCAGACTCAATCAGCCTTCACAGCAAAAATCTGGTCACATTAAGTCCTCAGTGCAGGCTGTGGAAAAGCCACGAGGGCTCTGCAGAGAGATCTCAGGATGCACCGGGCTCACAGACGGTTGAGAGCGCTAACGCATCGCTCCTGTTTTTGCCAGATCACTGAAAAAAATATGACTTGGACCAGTAAAATGTAAGTAATTACTGGACAAAATATTCAACAGTGACTCAATATAAAGAATTGATTTGGTTTACTAATTAGAATTGATTTAGTTTACTAATTAGACGGTTTAATTTGAATAAAAAAAACTAATATTTCAGCCATTGGAATGAGAAAAAAAAAAACATATTTAGCAAACAAAGCAGTGTTTTATTGTCTCCAGGAGCAAACAGGCAGGAAAAACTTACAGGCAGCAATTGCAAAGAGAATGCAGGGTGGAAGCTCTATACAACTGAATCTCCTTTCTCTAAAAGCACAGCTAACAATTCAGTACATAAATGCACAAATTACCCTCTTGTGAATTCGACAGCCCACCTGCAAGTCGTTAGCTTAGCTCATTTTAAGTGCAGTCTCGGAACCCATCGGCTGCATTTGCTGTCTGACTTCCGATAGACAGCGATACAGCCACTGGGGGCAAGCCCCATTATTTTTGGGCTTCCGTTAAAGGAGGCGAATTTCCATCTCCGACTTCCTTCTCCACGTGCTGTTTACAGTCCAACCATTTACAGTCCGACGTGAGAATGGAGTTGTAGTTGAGTCTTTTCACAAGTAGCCAGTTTACATGCCGTTAACAGTTAACAGTCCGCCGTTAATTACGTGGACTACAAAAGACTACAACAGGAAACCAGGGCTTCTCCGGTACCAAGATCTCCCTACCTTACCTGCAGACTCTACATGCAGTGAATGTCTGTTTATAGCGACTATCTTTGCCCAATCAGTGACACTCTCTGTACTCTGTCCTGATTGGTGCACTTTTTTAGCAACTGGTTACGCCGGTACCAGTTTGTTGGCTGTTAACGTGCTTTGATGTGCCTTACGTTCTAAAACTCACAGCGACACGTCAGTCGGCTTGAGCTCGAGCTGAGACGGACCAGTTTACTTCACTGCAACTTTCCCTGCAACCGTTTGGTCTCAGTTCAAACTGGACTTAAAAGAGAGAGCAGCAACAAATGAAATGAAACACAGGCTGGAGCAAAAACAGGGAGAGGAGTCTCACGCTACAGCTAGTTTGATTTCCAAATGTTACTGACTGCAGGTTCAAGGCTTCATGGATACACAGATATTTGTACACATAACTTTACACAAGGTTGTGTCGCATGTC
>JAPXVT010000029.1:3662254-3672637 GCA_029823135.1 Acanthurus reversus
TAGGTGTAAAGATCTGGAGGACTGTGGGGGATGAGCTCAGTCCATAGCTTCCTTTGTGGCAGATGAGAAACATGTTTTTTCGAAAACAGTCCTGTTGAAATCCTTAAAATGAACGTCTTCATCTGTGGATCCCAACATTAGTGACACTGCCTGTACGACAGATTATATTCTCCTTTAGCGCCATGCTGGATGTGAAGCGTGACTCGACGTGTGTGTGGCAGGTATTTTACAACAGAACGGTATTGGAGACATGATGTGATGGGAATAGTGCGTCTGGGCCTTATTTTGACTTGATTACCCCAAAAACATAGTTCACAGCTTTCCTATCATTGCGATTTAGTTTTGTTTATATCCTACGTTTAATTTTTAATCATAGAAGTGCTTTACATGAGGAGAGCTTGGCTGGCTACAAACACAGACAGGAAAATTTTATTCTCCCCAAATATACAGTATTGAGGCTGAACTTGCAGTTTTAGGCCCTCTACTGGCTGTGGGGGTCCTATGCATCTGCAAAGTCCACATACAGCAAGAAACAGCTCTGTGAAAGACACCCTGGAAATGCTGAAACTACAGTTAATGTTTCTGATGTCAATATGACTGAAAACAGGTTATTTCTCCATCTATTTTAGCAGAGAAACGTGCACATCTCGCCCAGCGGAGTTGCTTCCTTAGGAGTCTCATGCTACAGCTAGCTTGATTTCCAGATTTTTAATGATGGTTCACTCTTTCTGCACATGAGGAACAAGAGTTAAACTAATAAACCAACTGATCACAATCAGTTTTATCAATGAGTAATAAGTGATGATGCTGTCAAACAGGAGTTTGTACTGTCACCTGTGTGATGTCACAACTGAAGAAGCAAATGAAAGTAAAAAAAATAAATCCTCATTAAAAGTCTGACGTCAGCAGAGTGAACAAACTCCTCAGTCAACACGTGAGCAGCTGCAGCGAGCTGAATGCAGGTTTGAGTTCAAGTCCACTCTGGACAGGGGTTCAAATTAGCATTAGCTTGGCACTCTGTGCACACACGTTGCATTGCTAACACTAACACTTGTAACGGCTCTTTGCTGCAGCAGGCTGAAGAAAATCAAGCAGACAACACAGCAACAACAAAGACCAACAAACAAAAAACAATCAGCAGCTGCAGTGGCCTTATCTGTCAGGCCACAAAATAAAATTAAAACACACTGCAGCCCAATTGATTTAATCAATCCTCCTGATGATTCGCACTTTATTGTACCGGAGGACAGAAATGAGTTTGTCGCTTAAAACTGAGCGAGAAGCTTCAATCACATTTCTGTTCTGCTGCAGGAAAGTTACAACATCCATGATCGAAACAACCGTGCATGAATTTATTGACAAGTCAACATCCAAAAACCTCATGTTTTTATGGTTTGTGTTCAACTTTGACTTTATACATCGCAAGAATTTTTACAAACTTGTTGAATCAGCAAACAAAGGATCAGAAGAGATCACACAATGGAGCAAATCCATTTTAAAATGCTGGAGGATGATCAGTGAAAAGTAGTGTGAGTGCAAATTTAATTCTATCAAAAACATTAAATGCAAGAATTGATCCGACTGCCTGAACTCGACCCGTCAGGAGCTCAGGACAGTTTCAGTTTTTCAGTCGGTGAACAAACTGACACTCAGAACACTCAGAGTTTCTGCAGGTGACCGTGTTTTTGCCACACTGATGAGTTTTCATCCTAAAACTGTCTTTGTGTTATTTTGCATTCATTGAGTTGCTCCAGTTTATTTCTCCTTTTAACACTAAGTCATTGACTAATGAATTACTAATAAAACTCAGATTAAAATGTTTGCGTTTGAGTTTTTAGTAAAATGATTATTCTTAAAATCATACTCTAATTTTAGTGTCTCTCAGAAAATCTATTAAGATTCATCGGCAGAGCTGATTGGTGGCCGTGGCTCAGGGGCGGGGCTCCCCCAGGACTCTGTCCTCCAGTCGGGCATAACGCTTCAGCATCTGATCGTACACCTGCAAGACACACACACACACACACACACAGACACGAACTGTTAAATATGAATTCAAGTCAGTTTTCAATTAATAAAAGCATTTATGAACAATAAGCAGTGACTTCAGACTTGAGAACAGCAGCTTGTCTGTGCAGCAAGTCTGACTGGAAGCTGAGCTCAGAGTAAATGTAAGTTTGGCTCAGACTCACAAGAGAAAGTGTCACATTTTTGTTGTTTTTTGGCGATATGTGAAGTTTTGAAACTATTAATAGAATAACATCATCATAAATGTTGGTGGACGGTTTTTGAATTATTAGCATGTTTAGCATCTTTATTAAAAAAGAGTGTCACCTCGAAGACAAATCTGTCCTGACGTTCGTCTGTGAGACACATGACTGAACACGTGACCGTCCCTGTCACACTGCTGCTTCTTAATTCATATCCTGCTGCACAGAATGTGTAAGAGAACAGCGTACGTGTGTGTGTTTGTGTGTGTGTGTGTGTGTGTGTGTGTGTGTACTACTGTAGGTGTTCTAGCAGAGATCATAAATTATTTATCATCAGTGCTGCTTAATTATAAAAGACAAACATGAGACAGCATCACTTCAGTAAACATACAACTACATCAGAACAAAATGGAACCCTGTTGTGGAGTGTGTGTGTGTGTGCGTGCATGTGTCTATGTGTGTTGTAGTGCATGTAGAACAGTGTGTATGAGACAAACTGTAACAGTTTTAATCATTCCTATAATGACAACTCTTAAACAAAGATGGCGGATCAGTAAACAGTAACATTGGTTGTTTTGGCATGAAGAGACTCACTCGATAAACACTGATACACTCACTTCTCTGTTTCCTTTTAGTACAAAGTATTGCTTTAAAGTCGAGTCAACAATTCACATTACGGCACCAAAATGTCCGTACCTAAGAGAGCATCTGGAGGCTTCCGAACAGAAGGAGACAGACTGACTGCGAGCTGAAAGCAGTCACAACACTTTTCAAAGTTCCAAGCAGAAAACACTCACTGCAATGTCTGTAACGCAAGATGTAAAGCTGGCCAAAAGAACATATCTAACCGGAGAAAACAGCGGAGAAAACAGCAGGTCAAACACAAAGTCTGAAAGCTGAAGAGGGCATGGTGTTTTACTGCCTGAGAGTGAAGCCCCCTGCAGCTACGTTAGCGTTAGCACATTAGCAGCCAGCAACAAAGAACCTGAACCTTCATGACAACAAAAGCAAGGCATCGACAACATTGTGTCAGTAACTGAATCAATGGATCAGTTGACATTTAGAATTTTTAAGAAGAAGAATTTTTCTTCTGTCACATGCAATGCAAACCCTCACAGAGAGGCTGAACCTTCCTGCCGCGGCAACAGTGTTTAACTAATGCAACTGAACAGGTTACACCCCCCCACCCCCACCCCCTCCCCGCCCCACTGAACAAAAAAAAGTTTATCTTATTATTGGTAGTATTGTAGCTAATTTTGTTTTTGTTAAAGGTTTCCACCTTCGATAGTTAGATTTTAAGGTGAATTCATCTACTTGTGAGAAGCTGCAAAACCGCAGCTGGAAGTTTTCAGGCTGTAATCCTGGATGCTGGTGAAACAGTGACAGAGTTCCCATCATGCACTGAGGTGAACGTGTCTCAGGTTGACAGATAGGGGGCAGTGCTTGAGGCAGCTGCTGCTGTTGTTCCGCTGCAGTGGTCTCAATCATCTCGCATTTATTTCCTGCAGCAGTTCGTCCTCATATGACTGGAAACTCTATGTGTGTGTGTGTGTGTGTGTGCGCATGTGTGTTCATGTGTGTGTGTGTGTGCGCGCGTGTGTGTATACCTCCTGTGCTGAGGGGTGTGGGGTGGCAACCAGTTGTGGTTCCGGTGCTTTCTTCACCACATCAGAGAAGGAAACTCCAGATTCTGCGACCAGGCCTGAAACATAATCATTAACCAATCAGCAATTAAGTTCCTTTCTCATCAACCAATCAGAGTTTTGTAACTTTAACCAACAAGCAACAGAAAAAAGTTCGTTCTTGTACTGTTTATCAATTAGCTGGTGCATTTTAAAGTAAAAGTTCTGAATATTATGAGTGACAAAGTGATTCTAAGTTGTTAAACAGTCAGTCAGTGTTACAGACTCATTAACCAATCAGACAATCACTTCCTGCGTCTCTGACCAGTCAGTTGATAACAGCTATTGTCCAGTTAAAAGTCGAATGAACCAGTCAGAGGTCATAGGCCGTTTAAATCACAGGTGTAAATAAAACAAATGAAGGCTGAATTCCATGTGGCTGCTTCACTTCTCGTGTTGTCACACTGTCATGGTTTACGGGGACACTCCAATGGTTCATGTTACGACAGCTTCACTTCAATGAAAATATCTCATTAACCAATCAGTGCACACGAGAAGAAAATCAATAATTATGATAAACACATAATCATAAACTAATCAGCAGCTCAGTTCTGTCTGTGATTTTGTCTTTGAGTTCAACTGCCGCTAATTAGTCTCAGAGGTCGTTAACCAATCAGAGGTCATGTTCAGAGTCTGGTGACCTATTAACTAACAGCCCAGAGGTCGTAAAGCAAACACAGGGGTCAAGAGTGTTTATCATGAGGAACCACATTCATGAAGTTCATGTGGATGGTTACACACACACACACACACACACACACAGATGAACTGACGTCATGAAACTTTGACAGTTGTTCTATGCTTTGATGTTTAGCAAAGGGGGAAAAAAAATTGTCAGAATCTTCATGTCGTTCTTCAAACAAGTGTCCTTCAGACAGAGATCAACTTCCACAGGATGGGCGGGGCTTTGCCTGATGGGCTGCTTTTATCACGGTGACGCAGCGGCCCCGTTTCAGCTGACCAGGGAAAGTTTCAGTGAAGGCAACGGCTGAGATGCAGACTTCCTGCCAGCAGCGTGGCTCTGTGGATGGGAATGGAAGGAGGAAGCTCATCCTCTGCTCTCTCTCTCTGAGGCCTCCTGCTGCTGTGACTCTTTGAACTGGTTCAGAATCAAAGGACGGAGATTTGCAGCCCTGATTCGTCATGTGTGTATCAAAGTGGAACATTAGAAGACATGCAGTCACAAGAGATGAGAGCTGGAGGATTTGTTTCACAGTGGAAGTCCAATCCATCCTGCTTTAGAGCACCAGACCACTGCAGTGAGACCATTTTATTATGTTTTGGTTTAAAAACTTTACACTTCATGTGCACTTCAGCTTTTGAAGGCAGACATGGAGTCTGGATGTGAGTGAGATCCGTGACTCAATCAGCTAATGCTAACTGTAAGACCCGGATCTGTCTGAAACCTGCTCGGAGAGTCCAAGCTGAGCTGCACTTCTCCGTCCAACAATCTGTTGATTTCTGTTGACAGTCAACCTGCAGCCTCTGTCCACTGCAAGTCCACTGTGTGTCCACTGTATGTCCACTGTAAGTCCACTGTATGTGTACCTCCACCAAATGTCCACTGTATGTTGATGATGAATTCACAGTCTCCTTGCTGGCAGATGTGACAAAACTCAACCTGTCCCTGAACATTATTTAAACATTTCTGAGTGACAGTGTTCACTCTCTGCTTGAAGCAAACTGCGTCATCCGATCATGTTTGACAGCTGAAGTGTTTCCAGCTGTGTCCACCTGAGGACTCAAACAACCTGCTGTGATGATGTTAATCTCTGCTGTCCAATGAGAAGTGGCAGATGAAAAATGGGGTTGAGGGAAACATTTACACTATGACCACAGCTGACCGATCATTGTGAGCATGTGTGTGTGTGTGTGTGTGTGACCTTTACAGCAACTGCTCTTTCTCTGTGTTCCAGTCGTCGGGATGGTATATTCCCCTGCTGTCGCCTCCACACACCACCGCCATATGAAACAGGACAATTCCTCTTTTCTTGCTTTAAAATGTGTCTTGGTGTGTTTTTTTGCTCAACTCAACATTTCATTGTTGGCAATAATTTCAGATGTTATGAAAGATAAAAATTTCAGTTGGCGGTGTGATTGCGGTGAGTTTGTTTGCATTAACAGGATTTATGAGTCGCAACAACAAAATAAAAAAAACATAAATTGGTAATAGAAGTATTAAATAATTGATTTTACTTGTCCACAAGCAGCAGCTGACGATGGAGAAAAACCTGACATTCTCACACACCAGCTGATGGTGAAATAATTAGGAATCAGGCTTTTCTATTGAAGCAGCATTGCCCCAGTCTTTCACTCGACATCAAACATTTTAGTGAATATTACCATTATGCCATTATTTACTCAATAAATGTGTTCCTGGACCAAAGCGCCTTTCACCACAGGCATAGAAACACACTTACTTTACTAAAGAATTTTTATTGAATTTGCCAATTCCTTTCGCCCTCTTGATTATAATTTGCATAAAAGCTTATTTAAGCCAGTTTTTTTTTTTCTTTGGAACTTTTTTCTCTCTCCTGCTTTTTTCAGATTCACTGAATTAAGCAGTGAATCAGTGGGCTCATATGTATTATATATCTATACTAGAAAGAAATACCATCAACACATGATTGTAATCACCGGCAAGATGAGGCGTCATCTATGTACATGCAGTCTGAGTAAACACACTGATTGTAAACAGATTCCCTTTAGTCCATTTCCTTCCTGAAGAGGGAAGGTTGGTTCTGAACTTCACTGACATGCAGTTTGTCCACCTGGCATGTTGAAAAACAGTTAATCAATTTTTGACAGTCACTAGCCATCACTAGACAATCTGATATAAGTTTTTATTTACTGATTTTTTCATTTATTTTGTTCAATATATATTGTTCCAACAAAAACAGACAATAGGCAAAGAAACTACAAATAAGACTATTTAAATTTCATATATGAGAAGAAAGCAATATAACATAAACATACCTTGTACCCATTCATGCTGATGCTAATGTGGCTCTCTATAATCACGCAGTTTATACGTCTGAAATGTTATTTTATAGACCCATTTCTTACAGTACATGTTTTCAATTCCTTCTAATGGTTGTTCCACGAATGCATAACTTCGAATGAAGTATAACTTTGCTTGAATCATATTGTGTTTGACTCTTTGTAGGATCTGAGTTTCAGGTTAACCAATTGTCTAAATCTGAGGGTCTTAAATTTAACAGCAGTCCCTCCTGCCAAAGGAAAAATGGATGATTAGAGTTTATTAGAGCTTCACAGTTCTAAAATAAATATATTAAATACTTGGCAAAGTGCAACATCTGTTATTTGCACTGATGAGTTTTAAAGGTAAATTCCACCCCTGAGAAATTAACTTCTGTTTGATACATTTGAATAACAAAACATAATAATTAGAAATTTCTAACCAGCTACACGTGGGTAAAGATTATCTCACGCAAAGCTCTTCCTCAGACTGCTATTATAGCCTACTTAATATCAATGCGACATCATTACGGCCCAAATATATCAAGGCTAATTATTAAATGCATGTTTCACATTAGGTTACTAACGCTTCATTCAGTCATTCACACTTTTACTTGGGTCCAAATGGACTTTTATAATTAATAATTAAATTAAATATGAAACATAATTCAAAGCGGGAAGCTGGCTCGACTTAGATACTTTCAGGTCCAAAAAAGAAAATGCTGTGGTGTTTCATTCATTCTTTGCAACAGACACTTTAAGAAGCTGACACAGATGAATCATTCTTATAAAAATCGTCAGATAAATTCAAAAAAGATGTTTGTCGGTCTGTGAACTCACTTTACGTCATTGTGATCTGCACTCTGAGCTCCACGGGATCTTTTATGAACGGTGATGTCATTTTCCAAGAGAAGTGATTGATCTGATTGGTCAATGGGCGGAGTGCTTACACACGTTGATCTTTTATTTTGAACATAACCTGCTCCGTAAAAACTAACCCACCTTCATAGAACTGAAAACCAGAGTTAAACCTGAAGTTACCTCGCTAAGCATAAATCCTGCTTCATAGTACAGACCCAAGACTGATACATCAGTCTGTAATGACTGTTTAGGGCAAAATAAGTTCCCATCAACCACTGATAATGACAGAATCCAAGGGAAGAACCTGACTTTGTTTTGGTTAGCTGAAGATCACATATTGAGTGTTAGTTTTTAGTTTTTAGTTTTTTCTAATGAAGAGATCTTTGCTCATGCTGGATATTTAGAGAAAGTAGTTAAGGCAGGAAACACTGTACCTGATTTAAGCTATAATTTATTTATTTTATTCCTGCCATGTAAACTGACTTGCGTTGTAATTGATTTTTGAAAGTGCTGAATTATGTTTATGTAAGTTACTTGGCCATCCTGGATCAATAAATCAATCAGTCAGATAGTGTGTCATATGAACACAATGTAAGACCACTTCATGGTGTAAAAATGAAAGGATAATTACATCTTTGGTATCAGACGAAGTTCACCTGAAGTGAAGGGCTTTTCACAAAATGTAATGCCAATAAATAAAGTTTGTTAAAACTGCTGTGTGTAGGGGGCGCCCAGTGGCGCAGTCGGTAGAGCAGGCGCCCCCATATACAGAGGCTATGTCCTCACCGCAGCGGACCCGGGTTCGGTTCCACCCACGGCCCTTTGCTGCGTGTCGTTCCCCCTCTCTCTCCCCTGTTTCCTGTCTACTCTTCAGCTGTCCTGTCCTGAAATGAAGGCACAAAAAGCCCCAAAAAATATTTAAAAAAAACCCCAAAAACTGCTGTGTGTATGTACAGGTGTCATAAATATTTTGGCAGTGATGCAGTTAGCAGTTTAAATGACCCAGACTTTATCACAAGTCTCCGTCTGGTGCCATTTTTACACATATTTTCTAGGAACATTTCATGAAATCAGAACTGAGATATTTTTTCTGACATGAGTTCAAGCAAGTTTCCAAAGCTGTAAAGTGATACTTTTAGCTACTGTTCAACTATGTCATGTTGCCAAAAATGTAGCCCTGCAGGTTGATGTTGAACCTGTACATCATGTAAATCTAAGCTGACTTGGCTTCCTCTTGCTGCACATCAAGTGACACTAAACACTGCGCAGTGACAAGCAGGTCCAACAGGCAGCGATGTATTTTGACAGCCAATTAAACCCAACCAGAAGCTTGAGACTTCGTAAAGCAGGTGGATCCAGAGTGCTGTATTTCTTATGATTGAGCGGAGAGCTCTTGTTTTATTTATACCAAGGTCACCTGGGGTTCAGGGAGTATCCCTCCCTCCAGAAACATCGCTGCCGCTAACGCACCCTCCAAGGTTCCAAGGCTTGATTCATTTATGCCATTAATACAATCTGGCTGCTGGCACTATGACAAGCTAAGGAGGTAAAGCCCTCTCACTTTAACCACCTATACACACACACACACACACACACACATTTTCCCTAGTCAATTGGCAGTTGCATCTTCAGAAAGGTTCCCTATTAAATAAAGTGGCATCCAAGTGCTTTAATGCAGCACCTATTTAGAGAGAGAGAAAGGAAGAGAGAGCACCAGATAGAGAGAGGTGACGTAGTGGTAGAGAGACTAAACAAATGACTGGGAGAGAGAGGGAGGCTGAAGATAAAGAAGAGATAGAGGATGCACTTCCTCTCTGCTCAGCTGTAGGTATGTTTAGATGTAAGTGTGTATACCTGTGTGTGTGTGTGTGTGTTTGTTATCAACTCCCACTCTAACTCCCTGTATACCTCATTATTCATGTGCTGAGTCCTTTAGCACAGTGATACTGATTGCTTCACACACACACACACGCACGCACACACACACACACACACGGCACACACTCTCATTCAAACCCCGGCACATACAGTATATAAACCACGCACACACACACACAAACACATTAAAGCAGGTGCTAACTCATAGCGTGCCATTAGTGCTGTGATTCATTTACACACGGCCAGGGTGTGGATGTGGGTAAAAACAGAAACACACAGACGTACACACCCACACACAGAACTAGAGAGTAAGAGACCAAACAATGCAGTTGATGTTCCTTTGATAGTACTCGCAGCTCACAGTAAATTTACTGTTACTGTGGGTGTGAATGAGTTCGTCTTTGTGCTTTTTTGTGCTGGGATAAACATGACTACTGTATAACCCTTACGGCATATAATTCAGTTTTGCACTGTGTCCACTGTATTAATGTCTCACCACAATACAGTGCAGTATTCCATTACATGAATATGCATTAAAATATAAGCCCTTCGTGGCATAATAATCATATGTATGAACAATCAAAAGCAAACTGAATCTTGATTAAGTCTGAGTTCATGCAAATGGCGTATAAGTGTATTTTTACCTTGATAATAAATTGTTGAGTAACCCTACCCCTTATTATTATTATTACTATTATAGTAGTAGTAGTAATAGTAGTAGTAGTAGTTTATAGGAATATGGATTAAGCAAAACAGACACTGGATAATCTAACTGA
>JAPXVT010000029.1:4794006-4804414 GCA_029823135.1 Acanthurus reversus
CACACACACATATATACGCACACAGGCATTCGCACACAGCTGCTGGTCAGTGTAGGTATTTGTGCATGCATGTGTCTGGCAGAGGGAGGCCGAGTAATGACCAACAATATGGTCCATCCCAAATTATCCCTCCCTGTCCACTCCATTAAAATGTCACAGGTCCGAATGTTAATATCCCTCCGCTGTGGTTTTGCAGAGTAACATTTCACGGCTGTCCCCTCATTTTCTCACAACTGCATACAAATTATCTTGTTTCTCATTTTTTCCTCCCTTTAATTTGATGTATTTGTCACAATGTTGTGAATTCAACATCGATAGGACCCAAAAGCAGACAAAGGTGACAGAGCAGGGACAATTCAGTGATTATTTTTGAATGTATTGCTGAATAAGACTCACAGACAGGCAGATTCGAATACAAGCAGGCAGGTGGTTGTCTGTGTAAAGGCAAAGGGGCAGAGTCGGGACCAGATTAGAGTTCCAGTAGTTTGAAATTGAAGGTGGCAGACATGGCAACTTGAACGGACTTGCAGTGAAATGAACTGAGGGGCAGATGAGAGAATGAGATATTTTTGTAGACCAACCCAGACGTAAGCACTGACCCTGATATGGGATTTTTATTGGCCTTTGGATTAATGCAGAAAAAGGTTCTGTGTTGAACAAACGTTTCCTTGCAAATCTTGTTTAAGGCTGAAGATATAGATGCATTTAACCATGCCTTCACGTAGACAACCCGCTGCATCATGAATGAACTTGACTATGTACTATACATTAGTGAAGGACACCACTAGAGGGCACACAAGAGCATTCAGACATGGAGATCTTACAGAACTTCTACGTATACTAACTAATTTGAAGCTCGAGGAGATTAGCACTTAATTAATTCCTAGATTACGTCAGAAAAAGTGACAGCGTTACCATCGTAAATAGTATTTAAGGCCACTTAATAAAGCACGTTGAAGCAATACGAGCATATTTGTTACAGTGCAGCGACAATGACATATTGTACAGATGCGGGTACTTGGCACATGGCTGAGGGAGTTTGAGGCTGGGCGGTGTAATGGCTGTAGAACGGGAGCTTGAAGTTGTTCAGGAATTGCAGGTAGACAAAGGAGAACACTTGTGTGTCACGATGAAAAAACACAAGTAGTTAATGCTAGAAAAAATTCTCAAGACGTAACATGAAGAAGTAGATGCCAACTCTTCCCCTCTGAGTGTGTAATAATCTGGTGACAAATAAAGTCAAGACCCAGGTATTTATCACATGCTTGATGAAGATGAGACGCAGCTGCACCAAGACCAAAGCTCCAGCCACTCACAGGCCTCGCCCAGTCTCTGTCAACAGGAACACAGCACAAGAAACCTCTCTGGCCAAACTGAATTGAAAGCTACTGGACTTAGTCATATATCCGTGAAGACATTTCGTCTCTTATCCAAGGAAATTCATCACTTCATCAGTTGAAGCCCCTTGGATAAGAGGCGAAACGTCTTTACAGACATATTACTAAGTCCAGTTGCTTTCGATTCAGTTTGCCCAAACACCACAGTGCTAAAAATTTTTAAAATGTAGCACACATAAAGGGACATATATACTTTACGTGGGTGGTCTCGTTGGTGGCTAAAAGGCATCTTGCTATTGGTACGATTTACAGCAATAATACGCTGTTTCCTGCCGGCGCACTGTGAGCTGACCATTATCTATGACAGGCAAGACACTCTCCGGGCATATGGCCTCACACAACCCCACATCAGAAAAAGCTAACCATACCTTTAAAGCAGCAAAATTTAACGGCAAAATCAATTAATTTTAATAGAACTGAGGTGATATTTGACTTCACTCAGGGGTTAGGGGTAGGGTTAGGTAAGAGGACTCTCACTTAATGCTGCACAATTTATTCGTGTCACGTTCAAGTTCAGCTAATTTTATGCAAACCACTGGCCACTGGCATGATGTCCCCGAAAATCTACAGCTAAATATTCACAAAGATGCATAAGTGACTGTCACTCCTTCCTGATGTGACCAGGCCTTTGAGCAGAAAAAAAAAATCTTTTGGCAGACAGAGTAACTGAACCATATGCTACACATAAAGTTGCAAAAGACCAGCCCAGCATGTGTTGAAGTGATGTGGAAGAAGCCATTTTCATGGCAGCTGTGGTAGCAGCACCGCTTCTAAAGAGTGACCTAAATATTTCACAGGGAGGAGATTGTGTTTTTGAAGAACCAATTTGTGTTCCCGAATAAGATGTAGTCTTAGAATGAGAGGATGGGATTATAAAAAAGGAATGAGAGGAATGTCTAGTGTGAGGTCTGAGCTTAATATATTGAGACATGTATTTATAAAGGAAACACTAAGATTGCATGCGAGAAATGATTACAGATTAAGCACTATGAAATTTATGTTGGAGAGTCAAAAGACATTTGGATGAAAAAAATAAGCTCAGCAGAGGACACATCAGAGAAAATGATCAGAACAGAAAAATGTGAGAGGACAAAATGTTCCATATGTGGGTGTTAACATCAAATGACAAATACATGAAGCAATAGACAGGAATCAGGATTGAATGGGACACTGCGGCAGTGGCATGGAGCTGATTTTATTGCTGGATGGGAAAATAGGCTATAAAAAGCTTTGTTATAGCATCTGACACAACTGCTGTGTCAAAAATGTATAGAATTCAAAATTTTCCTTCTTTTTAATGCTTAGTGTGACTACAGAAAAGGGAAATGGAGGGATTAGTAATGAGAATAAATGTCAGAGGCAGAAACAAAGGAAAAACCACTGGCGTGAGATGACTGTAGGACTAATGATGGTGCAAACAGCAGCTTGCTGGTGTTTTCATAATGCAGCTCAATTGACAGAAAAACAAATCTGGCCATAATGGATGAAATACTTTTATAAACAAGGCTGCTTATCACTTTAATATCACACTTGACTGTTCACAAAACCCATTGTAGTACAGTCCGACCAAACTCACACAGCTGGCTGATGAATCTTCAGAAGTCATTGTTGTGGTGCTGTGCAGGTTTTCTTTTGTGCATCAAGAAGCAAATTGGAAAACTCCACCGCGTGATCACCATGGACTGTCAATACACACTCTGATGTAAAAAGGCTTTAACCCACAGAGTCAGAGCAATTGTTACTCTGATACTGTGTTTACAAACCTCTTAAAGGAATAGTTTGACTCAAGCTCCATTCACATGGAATCAGACAGACAGTACTCTGACCCACTGCAGGTATTAGACTGCTATTGGCTGAGTAGGTGCCATGAGAGCAGCCTGGCATTCACCACCCTTTCCGCTTTCTGCGTGTTACTGTTGCAAAGTCCCCTGTTTCCTGTAGTTTCCACTACAGGAAACAGCAATAATAACTGTCAAGCTAGCAGCCTGCACTCTGGAAATGACAAGTTCTGATGACAGGGATTTAGAGGTTTAACACCAGGGCTCTTTACCGCACATCTAAATCTTTCACCAAAACAAGTCTTCCACCCAACACTATTTTGCAGAGGCACAGTGACAGTATCTGGGCCTTTGCTCCGCACATGACAATTGTGATTGGTTTAGAGAAAAACAAATCAGGCTGAGTGTTTTTTCCCCATACCAGAATGTGTATGTGTAGAGCCAGGCCTTTCCCCAGCGCTGAGTGCTGTGGAGAGAGGTCTGGCTAAGCGAGCATAGATTGATGATAGATAGATTTACAATATACAAAAGTTAAAATATTTTAACTTTTTGCCCTTCTCCACAACAGAATTTATAACCAGATGTTACGTAACTCCTCAAATGCCTCAGGCTAAGAGAAAACTTGTCCGCTCTCGACAATGAGAAGGTGATTATTTTGATGCAATAATACCCGCAGTTGTATTAACCACAGCCTGAAGACTTACTGAGATGTCACAAGAAAAGCTGATAGATGGATGTATTGTAGACCCTAGCTCTGTTTAGAGGAAATTTAACTTTTAATTTAAGTTTTTAATGGAAAATTAAGAGAAAGCTACAATTTACTGCCACATGCAAAACTAGAACAGTTGCATAAAATAATAGTCAAAAGATAATTTCATTAAATATATTTTATTCCACTCTTTGTAAACAATAGGACATCACCATAGCATACATCATCATGGGCGTTTCGTTTTGCAGTCTTTCCACTCTGTTAGATTGTTTTTTTCCATGGCGTTCACAAGGTGTCTCCCACTGTCTATCATCTGCCTGATTCCATGTAAATGCAGCATAATTGTGATATACATTTTTTTTCTCACTTTTTTCCTTTGATAAAATGAGAACCTGGCAACAGTGAAGACAATACTTGTTAAAACCCCAGCCAAGAAATGTGGAAAAAGTGCAGCACATGGCCTGTAACTCCATACACATTCAGGTTACCATTAACCCACATCTTTTTGCTAAGTTAAGGTAACTGGATGAGTACTGTAGCTTTATATTTACCATACAGACATTCTAATCAAAGTCTTGAAAGGATGTAATTCAAAATGCTGCTTGACATTGACCAAAGACAAAAACTGTGTTTTTCTTCCTTCTTTATTTTGAGGCAACAAATATTCCAAAGTAAAGTATTATGGGTAATGATTAGATATGTAATAATGCATTAAAAGCCTGATATCAGTGCTCACACTATCATGAAATCTAGACAGCTGACTCTGAAATCAATAAAATAACTGTCACAATAAATCAACATCAGTACAAATTTCATTAGAAATGGCCCAGGGTTAGCTTTAAAGATAAACATCGGCAGCACATTGTCTCATAATTCTCCGGAGATTGTCTTCTCTATTCAAATAATGACAATGTTAATTAAACTAAACTCATTTGGAGAGAGAACTCTGACTCCCTGATTTTTCTGTGTTTACCTCTGTCTCCGTCTCGTCTCTTCATCTGTTTGTAAAGGAATAAATTGACTTTTAATCGTCTCTCTCCAAAACAAATCAATGGCACGATTAACTAACTCTCAAGTCTTTTACTCTGAGAGATTCTTTGTCAGGCTGAAGGTAATGTCACGGTAATGATATGTTGTAAATGAGGATTGCAACATTTCAAGTGATCAGGATAAAAGCAAAGGGATATTTCCTTTACAGCGGCTTGACACTGCCACAGCAGCACACCAGGACATGGCTTTAGATGGGGTTATTACTGTATATACTATTATTACAACATTTCAGAACACAAAAACATGATCAGCAACAAAATAGTAGCTCTTTAGCAAATTAGGAACACACCAGTATTCTTCTAGTGGGGAGTCAAAGTACTGTTACTTCTTCACAGCTAAGCTAACAGCTAAGTTAGTCCTTCTAATGCCTTGATTGCACCGGGTTGGTCTTGAAAATGTCCCGTGTTCACCATGTTTTTGTTCTGTCCTTCACACAACTTCATACCCCACGGCATAAATTTTGGAAAACTGAACATTATGCCTTCGTTTGCTTTGACAGTAGCGCTTCTACCTTGGGTAGGCACCGTGTTTAAATTGTATGTTTTTTGTCCTTTTTAATTTTGTTTATTGTTCCTACTTTATGCTGCAGCTTACCATCCTAAAATTAATGTAAGTTTTGTGGCTGTAGGTGTTATAAACTTTCTCATCTGGATAATTACAAACAAATTAAGTCTGGTAAATCACTAGTAGGACGTTAAATCGCAGTACAGTACAGTGTGAAGCTCCTGTCGTGATGGTAAATATCTCTGACCGGCTCCTGATTTCTGGTTGGTGCCAAGTTGGGACGTTAATGTAGTCAAGCATAACACGACTGCACAGGGGTTTTTATTTTGAGAATAAACTGGATTTTCTGTCATTCCTATGTCTAACTTGATCTGCTCTGTCTAACTTGATGCAGCCAGATCCACAAATGAGAGAGACAGATTGTGTGCAATCCACAGAGCACACGCAAAGGGTGAAATGCACCCAGACTGCACACAAATTGCACTGCCACTCCTAGATATGCCTGTCCCATTTGCATGTATGTAAAATTAGGAAATATTAAGAAATTTGGCCTCCTTCCTGTACAAATAAGTGTCACTGAAAATACTGGTTAATTTACAAAGACCAGAGCTAACTGCCACAGGTAGTTATATCGGTGCTATTTTGCTAAGTTTGTAAGCTTTGAATGATACTGAAGTGATACTGAGTGATAATACGCTCGGGGGGGGAATCAAGTTGGTTTTGAGTTTATATCATAATTTTGAGACAAACGGTTCCAATTGAGCTCAGGATTCATCCATAAGTGCTGCCTTTAAAACAAAAATTTCCCATATAAACCTACGATCTGTGTGTAACAGCGAACCTCTGAGGTTGTGAAGCAGAATAAAGAACATTAATTACCATCAAATCCTGGTCGATCCTCTTACTGAAGCAACCACAGCACGGTGTGTAAAAGCACGCAGACTTTTTCTCATTTTGGAGACACGTGTAGCGTCAGCTTTTATGATTTGCAGGATCCAGCTGCAACACACAGCCACTTTTGAGCAACAAACAAAACTGACGCTTCCTGCAAAACTTTGTGCTCTCTCTGCAGTGTCCATTTTGAACCAGTCTGTGTTCATAAATATAAAGAAAAGACTGAAACACTGGAAAAGAATCTACTCGCTTCCTCAATTTAACACAAAAGGGGGGCTTATTGCACTCAGCTGTCAAACATTGTGTTAGCGCCGGTATGTGATTAGCACAAATTCTTTCGTAGGTAGGGCGCTAAAACGGGGCACGTCATAGTGCTTTTAGTGGGTGTAATACATTATTTATGGATCTGACCTTTAATGTATTCTAGCAGTATGAGCTGCGCATACGCACCTTGAATCAGTTTCAGGGTTGCTGGCTGGAGCTGGATTTAAATTGTATGTGCTTGTGTGGATTTTGTGTTTACCTTATGTTAGATTGATGATCAGGCACCTTGGAAACATCATACAAACGAACAAGTTGTTGAATCTCTGAATGACAATTATTCATAATAAAGTTTGAAGCTTTTTTGAAGCTTGAAGAAAAGTTTCTTGGGAGAAAATTGCTGGAAAATGGCCATGAAATCATGAAATACAGAAGAAAACCAGAAAAAACAAGACTGCTCACAGGTCTGACATTGACATTCAACTAGAAAAGTCCAAAAACTTCTGCAAAAAGTCATAAAGTCTTAGTAATCAAACAACTTGTTTGTTTGGTAAACTCTAGCTTTGGGATTCTGATCCAGAAGGACTTATGGTTTGTGTATATGCATAGCCGCTGGATAATAAAAGTGCAATGAAAAATACTACCGTCAGAGCTGTTGAGAATATTGCAATCCAAATAGTCCTGAAATGCACCCAGCCTGTGGAGACCTTAAAATCAGGCTGATTAATCTCAGCCAAACTGAGAAATGTTGACAGCCAAATGGTCAAGTATTCTTTTCCACAGCTAAATATACTGTAGTTGTTCAGAGGGACACATACTGAGTTGTGGGTGTGCGTGTCTGCGTGCAGGGCTTTAGCAGTGTAAGCCAGGTTTTGAGCCTGTCAATGTCTCTATAGCCTCTAATCCATGTGTGGAGTGAAGGGTGACCATCTCTCCCTTGCTCTCCCTCTCTCTCATTCACTCTCTCTATCTCCACCTAAGCCTCTTTTCACCCCAATTTAACACCAATCGTCCTTTTCACATTGCTGCCCCTAGCTTTACTGTAACCTCTGCACGCATGCACACACACCCACACACACGTTATAACCCCCCCATCATTCCATGCAATTCAAACAGCATCACCATCCTCTATTGTGATCTCTTTTCTTTCTAACAAGTTCTCTCAGGGTTTTATTTATCTCCCTTTCTGCTCCTCTTTCTTGGTCTTCTATTTGTCTTTTCTATCAGGGGAAATATAAAGGACTGACTGAAACACTGGCTGAGAGGGAAAGAAGCATGTAATTTAGGGGTGGAGGCAATTTTGATGAATTTTCAAAGTCTTTGTTCACATTTAAAGGTGGGTTATTCTCATTAGGAGATGTGAGATTGGAGAAATCAGTTACCCAAAGCCTGATAGCTTAAAGCGGGTTCAGCTTTGGCCTCATTGTTTGCCATTCCATTTAATTTACAAGATTTGCAGCTCAGCTGAAATGTCCCAACTTTTAGTTGCTTGTGTGCGTAAAAAACAATGCATCCCATAATGCAACACGATGGCATCTTTTCATTTTACCTTTGTATTAGAGATATGCTTCTTATACTCCGCGCTCAGTGACTGCAGACTGTTCTGAACTGTCACTGTAAAAGCCTTGTTACATGACGAGCAATACAGATTTAACAAAGCTCCTACAGAGCATCACGGACACAGTGCAACTGTTTTCACAGGTTGATTCATTAGCTGACCGAAAACCTACAACTCTGGCTGCTTTTTAATTAACACGCTTCCTTGTTGTTAATGCTAGATGGTTTGGTGCGGGAAACAATGTCACAAAGTCAGAGGCTTTTCAACCACAAAAATAAAGATTACTTGTCGAATATATGAACCCAGACTAATCACATTATGACTAAACCATTAAAATAATTATTTCACTTTAAAAACTATGCATATTACCGCATTATTTATGCACTACTTTTTGTAAACAGATAAAAAATTTTCCCTGTTTTGACAGTGTCATATTTCATCAGAAATATTATGTGTTTCCATTTTTATTGCAAAGAGTCTTTGAAAGTATAATTTTTTGGTTCAGAGGTAATGATCTCCCCTTTAAAGCAACAATGTGCAACGTTGAACACGACCTGTGGCAGTGAAAAAAAAACAACAAACTTTACAATGCATGTTAATACATCACCAAGAACAGCAAATTCAGTGATACCAGGTCATTTATGTAATGTATTTTACAGAGAAAGTGTCATCTGGTTTTCCCTCTGATGTCCTACGACTGCTCTGCTCTGTCTGCAGCTTTTTATTTGGTGGGGCTGTCCCCAACAACTACCTGCTTTAGTGTGCAGCCAGCCTACATGTTGCTTGAGGCAGAACAATGGTAAGACATCAGAGGGAGAAACCATTAAAAGACATTTTCTCTGTGAACTGTGACCCGGGTTCACTATAATTGCTGTTTTGTGCGACCTGTTAACTTGAATCGTTTAGTTTCGTTTTCAAATCCGCAGCTTGTGAGAAAGTTACATGTTGTTGTTTTAAATAAAGAAATATAAACTATCTTCACATGATCCCGTGGTACGGAAATGAAGCCAGAGTATCCTACATACCGACGCTGCCATCATGGCCTGGTGACGCCTGTGCATCAGTGAGAGAGCAGTGAGACCAAACAATGGACGTCCTGTCCATACACCAACTCGACTCAGTCATGCGTTAAAATTATTTTTCCGTCTTGATGTTTCATTCTGTTTTACAGTATCAAATACCTAATTAAAACCAAAATATTAAAAAAATTAACACTTAAACATCAGTGTAATAGAAACTACCTTAAAGGCAGAAACCATCGTTGGGTTAAGACTAAAGTTGATATTTGACAACTTGGGATGAGAGTGTGTCACTATGACCTGTGCTGCAGCCAGACACCAGGTGGCGATAGAGATGTTTTGGTATCACTTTTGAGGAGTTGGCATGTTATTTAAATTTGCACAGTCATTTGGCTGCATACAGTCCCTGCAATCTCCAGCAATGAGAGACAAAACAAAGAGGAGAGGAATTCAAATCACTCCCTGCACTTGCAAACTAATTGCATGCACAGCAATACTTGAAGTCTACTCAGACGAGCTAATCAGTGTTTTTATCACCTCTTCTCACATTTGGATTTTGGAAGATGGCCAGTTAGAGGGCACTGATGAGAGAAACGTTAGTTTAAATGTAATTTCTGCAGAAAAAGTCAGAACTTCTACTGCACAATCAGGCATAACACCCAGAAATTTTCTGTGTAGCCTGAAAAAAATCCAACACAAATTTGATTCAAGTTTTAATGAGGTTTGTCAGTACTGCTACATCATCCACGCTACATGTGAATGTGAATGTTAAAATGAAACTAGACAACTTTTTTGGCTTAACTTTGCAATTATGATTTATAACCTGATTAAACCAGAACGAAGGTTTTATGAAAAAATGAAAAATCAGTGATGTTCTCTGCACTCTCTGTCCTAATTGGCTGGTCTGTACTGCACTTCTTAGCAGCAGGTGACATCGGCATGAGCTGATTAGCTCAACGTGCTCTGACTCGCCTCTGCCAACAACAGAGTGTCTGCAAGCCACATCGTCAGGTGGCTCAAGCTCGAGCAGAGACGGACCAGTTTACTCTGCTGCAACTCTCCCTGCAACCAATTATTCTCAGTTCAAACTGAAATTAAAAGAGAGAGCGACAACAAACCAAACAAAGCACGAGCCGGCGCAAACGGCTACAGCAGATTTGCTTCCCAACGAGTCTCATGCCACAGCTAATGTTAGCTTGCTAGCTTGTTTGCAGAAGTTATCTACTGCAACTTCAACC
>JAPXVT010000029.1:5524738-5539500 GCA_029823135.1 Acanthurus reversus
TTTTGATCTCAGAATTCACCACAGTCATATTTGCAAAGTGTCATTAAGATGGAGTGTACTTGAGAAAAGGTACCCTGAGTTAGCAGGACAATAACAAGCCCAGCATGAAGCCCAGTGAACACGTGCAAGTGAAGGTCAAAGACTCAAATCCTACTGTGAAGGACAGTAACTACATAGAATACTTGTTACTGAATGAAATAATAAGTATACAGTGTGAATCTGAACTGTATGGCATGTATCAGAAATAAGTGGCATGTTGTCCATATAGAGTATAAGTTCTACTTAGTCTGGATTAGACTTCAGTCACATAGATTTTGCTGACTGTGATCCAGTTAACGGACGCCTGCATTTATTATGCTTTTTTGTTTGTATGTTTGTTTGTTAGTTTGGCTATTGCTCCTGTGTGTGCATGAGCGTGTATGAGTTCCTGATGAGCAGGATGGCACTTAGTAGAGAAGTTACCTGCCATTAATGTCTGAATATGTGTGTGAATGGGTAAATGCTGACTTGTGCTGTAAAAGCACTTTAAGTAGTTGAAACACTAGAAAACCACTATATAAATACAGTCCATTTACCATTTAATCTACTGTTTAATCCACCGTGCTTCCAATGTACTTGTGCTCATCTGTGCGCCGATGAGAATGCTGTCTTAAAAAGAGGTACGATCAGGTGTATTGTTTGCGCATTGCTATCTTGAGGCACCAGAAGGCGTTTGTGCTATTGACCAACAAAAACCACGTCTACAGTCAGGCGCAGTGTTGTTTTTCTACTTGAAGGGCGCACTATTTGGATACGTGCACACATGCGCAGTCACAAGGTGGGTGCATTCTGCTTGTGGCACATGGAGACGCACAGCAAGACTCCTCATACTAAGTTAAACAGCCCATCAGTGCATTTCTGTATGCAGTGAATCCTCTGCTTTCTTTGCTTCCTGACGTCATCATAATTCTTTCGGCATTGTGCTGCTGTTCTGGTGACGACCAAAGACGAGGATACACTCCTCCTTCCCCTGCCCCACCTTAAGGAGCTTCGTTAAATGAGGGATGCTCTCATAGATAGTCTGTTCATGCTCTTTCACCTTGCGCACTCTTGTAAACAAAAGCGCTCACTTTTGTGTCCGATTGCCTTTGCCATCTAATAGCAAAGTCCCCTTCAACATCCCTGGCTTTTAAAGGTGGCAAGAGCCGACACTTATTGGTTTAATCCTTGTTACGCCCAAAACACACCTATGATTAACTAAGGAACTAATTTCATCCCCTTTGCATCTTGTGCCTCACGTAATATAATTTAACTAAACAGCAAAGAACTTGGATACATCCAAATTGAACTTGCACCGTGCGCTCTAGGCTATCCGCCATAGACGGTCAAAATAGGGTCCTATGTGTTGCCTCACGTGCCTGCATGAATATCCTAATGCATGTGTAAAAGAAAGTAATGAAACAGGGAGAAACCTTAAACCTAAAAACACTGATCTCCAAAGCTACTAATAGCCAAAAACACTCCACAGGGCACCTTAAGTTCTCTCCCACCAAACAAATGTGTGTAAATATGCTGTAATTTTAACTTGGCATTAGAAGGTTTGCCTTTTGCTTTGTTCCCACTGTTTCCTTGTAGAGTGACACAAACAAAGGCATATGGAAGATGCAATTTTGCCATGTCGTAGACGCATAATTTACTGTAATGCATTGCTTCTGTGATGTCAGTGGAAGTATCTAGTGAACAGGAAGCACATGTTTTGATGCTCATGTGAATAAAGGTATAAAGCACCCTGCCTGACTCCATACAGTGTGAGAACTAAGTTGTTACTTATCCTGAAAAAGTTGCAGCTTTGCCCTTCCCTTCTCTTTTCCCCCAATACTGAATGTAGAGTATTTTTAGAAAGGTTTAAACATTATTAATGTGTTGATAAAGTCATCGGAGAGGCGAGCCCAATTCACGCTGTGACACCAGAATGACAATTTGTGAATTTCAGCTTTCCACGTGAATTATTTAAAACAGACGAAGCTGGCTGTCGCACTGAATAAGCCTCAACATGACAGCTACAGAGGACATATTTTTAAAACATCCAAGCGTTATCAAAGAGTACACAGTGTAAAAAGGTGGGAGGGAAAGGGGGGGGTGACCTGGACTTGAACCTATGACACCATCTCACTGTCTCTTAACAAGAGGCTTTTTATGGAAGCTGTAAAGTGGATGATGTGACCATCCTGCTTAGAGCCACTCAGCAATTTGTAACCTGTGACTTTTTACAGTTGTTATTATCACCCTGTTTTAATCAGCAAGGTCATATTTTGACAACACATAATGAGAAGAGGCATATTAATGATTGAGTTTTTCACAAGGCAACATTTGTTTTGCCTGTTTTGCGTGAAATTTTCGCTTTCTTCTGTTGAGCATCTGAGCAAATTAAATTTTTGCCAAAGCCATAATAGTCTTCTTAATGTCTGACTGTAATCACAACAGGCAAGTTTTTTTGCAGTCAAAAATCATGTCAATGTGTTTTTTTAAATGTACTTTTAACAGTTTATGCTTTTAATAATTTCACTGTTGAAAAAAATGAAAAAATCTTTAGAGAACTATCAAAAAGACTCATTTTCTTCTCAGCCGTTGTCCATGTCCTCTTTGATTGACAGCAGCTGACTGGCTGAGACCTGGCAGGAGACAAAGTAAACAAACTAACTGTAGCCTACATATCTGGGCAGACAGTGTTTTGTTAGCTGTGTTATGGAAGAGTAAGAACCATACCAGCTTCTGAACGACCAAAGAGATATTATTACGTACATTTCGGTGCTGTTTAATTGACTGTTTTGCTGATTAGCTATGTAGCATTAGTCTGACAAACTGACATTAGTGGTGCACTTTTCTGATATTTTTGTTTGCTTGCTCTTTTAACACTCAGGTGCAGCTCAAGATGTGTTCACATTTGTAAGCTGAATAAGGAGGAGACATTAGCAGAAGGACTAGTGTGGTTCTTGTAAGGATCTGCAGGTTTTGTTTTGGGTAGCAGCGTTACTGTCTGGTCCGCTCAGGGTTGCCAGGTCTGTGTGGCGAAATCAAGCCAAAGGCCAATCGTTGGGCAAGGTCACTGTCACTGTTGTCACCTCATGTTTGTTCTGTTTGTGTGAACATACTATCCCAAGGACACCTTAAGGGAATTTCTTCAGATTAAAGCTGCTGTAGGCAGTTTATTTTTTGTGTCATCGCGCAAAAATCCATAATCACCTTTCAGCATGTTGTAGTTCAGGCGGTCTGAAAGAACTCTAGACCTCTGGCTCTATATTCAGGTTTTAGGGACATAAAGATCGTAATAGACACTCTTTGGCCAGTCACTGACGTGTTCCTAGTGGCTGCTCTATGCTGAGCCTCTTAGGGACAGGTGACATCGCTATGAGCTGAATGGCTGTCGAAACTTAAGTGACATGCCTTATGTTCCAAAACTGGCTCCTTGTAACTTGAGAAATTGAGTTGCAGGCGACACCATTAGCCAGCTTGAGTCAAGCTGTGACAGACCAGTTTACTCCTCTGCAACTCTCTGCAACTTCTTTTTTCTTCTCCCTGCCCTTCCTGGTCTAGAACTATGAAATCAATATGCACCTCAGAGTCAAGAGATGCAATACGATGAGCGGAAAAAATAAATAAAATAAAGCGAAATGAGAAACTTTCCCTTTTACTGTTTCATCTTGACATGATTCTTTGATGTGAACTGGCCTGAAAAGTGAGAGCAACAACAAAAGGAATAAAATGCGAGCCAGAGCAAAAACAGGGACTGGAGGGTGCAGCAGAGTTGCTTCCTTAGGAGTCTCATGCTACAACTAACTTAACATCCAGATGTTGTCTACCCAAGGTTTATGAACCAACATCCTCTTGTACTCAGAACTGACTGATGAGTTTTTGGTGACCAAAGGTTGAAGGGCAAGGTCAGTGTTACCTCACAAAACATGTTTTGGCCAAAACTTAAGAAGTTGCAGCAACGTTTACTCACTGTCTAACAGCATTTTATATCCAAAAGTTTCACAATGTATGTTAGTTGAAGTTTGAATTATAGGCATAGGCAAACAACTGTAAAGCGGCAATTCTAGTTTTTGTGTGTGTTGTTTTAAACTTTTGCTGTTGTATAATCAGTGGGTCTTTAAAATACATCTAAAATGCAAAAGTGACATGCCAAAGTTTTTCTGGGCTTTGGCACAGAACAGTTTAAAAACCACAACCCTTCAATATTAAGACAAATTGCTACAAAATAGCAAAAGGTCTACATCGTTACCTCCAAAAATATAGATAAAATCTAAAGTTCTCTTTCTTGTTTTTCTCTAAGGATAACACAGGACCTGTGATTTGCAGAGCAGATATGTATCATTATGCTGCAGCAGACAAAAAAATATGCAACTTACTTTCAGTTGGACTGAAGAAATCCCATCTGGCCAAGAAACTGTGAAGTCATAGCAAACTGCAGATGAGTATTTGGCAGAAATACTGTGGTCATTTAGAACTATAGGGCTGTAAATTTCTTAATTTATTGTCCCTTAAAAAGAACTGTGAGAGCTCTCACATGCTTCCCTGCACACACACCGGCATCCACTTAAGGACAGACACACATTAATGCACATAAATTAGCATAGTCATACACACATCAGTTATGCTGTACACAGACACAAAAGCACACACACACACTCACATTCACACACATACTAGAGCAACTAATTAGTCTTTGTCTCCCTGGTTTTGTGTATTATCACTAATGTCGGGGCTCGAGGCGATGTTCTGCAAGCTCAGCAACTTTTCTCGCTGCATCAAACCCCCAGAGTGTCCAGGCAGAGGAAAAACATAAAAATATTATCTGTTGTGTTGCAAACAATATGAGTCACAAGAGCTACAATAAGGCAGCTGTGGGAATAATCATTGATGCTGTAGCAGGGAAGGCAGACTTACGACCATTTTAGAAAGAAAATATTATTTAGCAATTGCAGAAGAAATCACAAGAAGAATGGTGGACATTGTTAACTTACAGAGGCAGGATTGACATTCTGGATGTTTGTGCCATTAAATCTACGGAATGTTTTCAAAACACCCCCTCCTCGGATGTTTGAAGGTGCAAAGGGAGCCTGTATTTGAAAAATTTATAGAAAGTCACAGATAAATAATAGATATAAACGGTTTGATGTGAGGATCTTAGTAAGTTGAAAGATTTTAGTTCAACACAATACGAGAATGTCCATAAAGAATCTGTTTAGCCACCGATACATATGTGCTGACTTTGGTACTGAATACTCAACTTAGGTTTGATTAACACTGTAGATCTTGATGCTTAATTACCTACATCTGATATTTTTTTTGACCGCCTGCTTGCACCTACTTTCAAAAGTGACTCAAATCTGATATCTGCATTTACATTTGGTGAGGCATTGATTCATTCAACAGCTCCTTCTTGTTCCATTATTTTCAGTATAAAACTATTCCACACATACTTTAAATTGACCCACTGTCAACAAATGCTGAAAATGACCGTTGTTTTGTTGTCCCAATATGCGCACTGCGCCCTAAGGTCTTCCTTGAGGTGCGCACTTGGATGATGTTGAGGAAATGTGCACTTAAGGGTGTAAGTGCACGAGGGTCCGAAGTTTTTTCAGAGCAGAATTGGGACAAGTCTGTACACATCACTTACCTACGTCACTTCTGTTGGGATCACCTAGGAGACGAAAAATGGCACTGACCATGGCCGAGCTGTTTGCAGTAACGTTACTGCTGCTAAAATTAATCAGAAGTCACCGCAAGCGGATTATCTGGAAAATTATGAACCACAGGAAAGGCTTCCAAGCCGGATCCAAACACCGATGCAGGTGCCCGACCAACAGGTAAGTAAATAATAATAATAACAGTGTAATATATATTAGTTGGTGGACATGTACAACTTCCTTTCTACGTTTCAATTTACCCGTTAATTTGGAGGCGTGTCCCTCTAATAATAGCTATAATGTGACACCACCTTCTTTATTTTTTTTTACTCAGTTTTGTTTTTCCATTAGTTAGCTGTGTGAAACATCATGACACGACAGGGATTCTGGGTAATAGCCTTTGGTGGAGTGTGGTTTGATGTGCACTTGTGGAAAGGGGCATTAAGGGAGCAGGAGGGCGGCTCCGATCAGCCTGGAGAACAAAACTAGAGACCTGGGACACCCTGCGGCCTTGCACCCTTTAGTGTGAACACGCAACTGAGGGGCACAAGGGCCACAGACTAAATCAGCTGCTTTCTTCTCACTGCAAACTGCCACATCAAACTGTCAGCTCATTACTGACATCATGGACGTTCACAGACACAGGAAGTGGCGTGATGCTGAGTCACACAAACCAGAGTCAGAAAGGTGTCACACCGGTTGTTACCTGTAGTGTCTTAAACACATACAGTTTATGAAGACACAACAAAACAAGACATATAGGTAAAAAATTATGAAACAATTATCAGTTCATTTTTCAATAATAATATGGTGACAAACTGCGGTGTGCATTAAGTAAAAGACACATTATAAATGTTTAATATAATTACATGTTTCTTCAGTACCTACAGTAGCAAATGAAGAAGTCTGCAGAGGAACAAACTGTCAAACAAAAGCACTCTGTGAAAGTGAGTTTGGTAAAGAAATCAGGCAGAAACAGGAAGTAAATTTACAGCAAATACAGCAGAAGATCAGGTTCATCCAATCAACCACCAGTGAATGAAATAAAAGGTACAAACAAACATGTTTCACTTTGACTTTGCAACAATCTGAGGGAGTAAAATATAATAAAATTTTTCTTTAAGTTGTTTTGTTTTAGTTTCAGTCATAATCTGTACATATGATGTGAAGCAGATCCTTTTGATTGAGGTTTCAAAGTTTAGATTAAGAGAAACTCCTCTGAAAGATCAGCCACTCGTTCTTTTATTTTCCATCAGTTGAGCCATGTTGATGTTTTCACTGTAAAGCTGCTCTGACTGCATCAAATATTCACCTTGAAGGGAGCTCACAGGTGCGCTGATGTTCTCAGCGCCCTGCTGGGCCAGTTAGGAGGTCTGTGTTGTCAGCCGGAGCGTCCTCGCTCTCCAAAGCTCTGTGGACATTCTGCCAGAAGATGCCTGTGTGTTGGCCAGCCTGCAGCCAGCTCAGGTAGGTGTGTCTCTTCACCAATTTCCTCATACGGTAGTACGGAGACAGCAGCTGTGCCGGGATGTCCTCAAGGAAGAGCAGGACCAGCACATCCTTCTGCTCGTCAAACAGACGGAAGCTACAGAGGACACACACAGACAGCAGAGGACACACAGACAGGACAGCAGAGGACACTTTGTTTTACTGTTTGAGTCATTTATTACTTGCAGTTTTGAGGTTTTGTGTCACCAACTCTTGATTTGTTAACAAGACACTTACAGCAGCTCTGAACAATCTGACCCGATGTTTGCTAAATCAGATTCATTCAGATGCTTCTTTGTTTCAGTTCAAAATTTTAAATCCATTTCTTCATGTTCTGGTGTTTCCTCTGTTTGTTCCTGTTTGTGTTAGCTTTGCCTCTTCATCTGCAGTTCATGATGTTTTACACTCACATTTTTTGTTTTGTGGGGGGGTTTGTATCAACCTCTTCTCTGCTCTAAGCTCCTGAACTCTGTCATTATCTTGACTTTCATGAAGGGTGAGTAATGGAAGACAGCGCCCCCACCTGGCCATCTGTATCTCTCTGGAGCACCACTCGCTCTGCAGGTAGCGTTGGCTAATCACACAGATAGTCTTCCTGCTGCTGTAGATGGCGTCTGTGATGTTCTCTATGATGGGCTTACCTGTGGAGACAGCAGATACACCTGAGCCCTGAACATTTGTAGAACTGTTCTAAAATGAGTAAAAGTCACCTGGACACCAACTCACAGAGCTAAGGCTAGCTACATCAGCTAGCTAGCTCTAGTTGCTAAGTTGCTTTTGTCAATTTTTGTCTAATTTCAACAATTTTCAACAACAAGTTTCAAAGCTTTATATGAATCTATTTAGTAAAACTTCTAAGATGATAAACTGTACAAGCCAATAAATCCAACAATGCAGTAACTAACAGGAGTTCAGTGAACATAAAATTAAACTTTTCACAGTTTTTAATGTTTTAAGTTTGAAAATACACTAAAGCTTTCATGGCAGAAACCACAGAAAGAAAAATGTGATTCATGATGGGTCATTCCTCACAGGCTGAGTCAGAGTTGAAAGCTTTGATTGATTTGCTTTGTCTCCTTTTAAGGATGATGCTGATTCACACGAACTTGCTGAAAACTGAAGCATCTTTTGAAAATCTGAGAAGTTCTTTAGCAGTTTTTCTAAAACTGGCATGACACTTCGAGCAGCATCGACACCGAGGAAGCATTTTGAAGCGATGCTCCTACGGTCTGTGCCGATGCTGAGAGCTGAAAAACGGGATGTGAAACCTTTGTGTGCCACACAGATAATTTAAAATAAACTGTTCACTATATCTCTGCTTTCACAACAGGAAGACGAAAAAGAGAACAAGATGAGATAAATCTTGTCAGTACTGGCTTTTGCAACAACAATGACCCCTTTTACTTAAGGTGAAATATCAGAAATTTGTTTTGCATGAACAAAAACCTTCAACAAACGGCAGAAGTCTAGAGTTCTGTCAGACCAGCTGCATTACAAAATGCTGAAAGGTTATTATGGGATGTTAGCACCACAGCCCCAAAGATAAACTCCCTGCTTCAGCTTTAAGTATTGTAGGATTTTAAACAGGCAGGTAACAGTATAATCAGCTATTTGTGTTTGTATTTATGCATAAATATATATAAACACGTGGTGCATTATTGTTTGCTGTTGCAAATATAAAGATTATAAGTTGTAACAGGTAGATACTCTGGTGAGTACCAGGTGCAGATGTTTAGTTCTGACCCCTTTAGAATCACAAATTTTCCTCGCAGTCTTCCTCGCTGTATTCCCATTTTGTTCCTCTGTCACTACAACAACGTCCCCTATTTCAGCATTTGCTCCTGACAAGCAAATGATCATTTGTTTTTTAATAATTTATTAACGGACACCATCTTTTGAAGGACTTGAGCAAGTGCTGTCATTTTTTCTGTTGGCACAGTTGATCTATTGATGCTGTAAAATTCAGTGTTATGGCAATGCTACAAGACACTTAAGGGGTTTTTGCTGTGTGATTTATTAATGAAGAAGGTTTGAAGAACTAGAGACAGGTTAATCTCTTACCCGGTTGGAAGTCTCTGTGGTGCAGACAGAGTCTCCAGCCCTGCTCTCCTTCCAGCACAGGAAGCATCTCTCTGTAAACCCAGGCCTCGTCGTCTATGTTGTAGGAAATAAAGGCGTCATAGAGGTGAGGAGCTCCCTTCTTCTTCTTCCTGCTGTCATAGAGGAAGGCCCAGAAGAGATAGTATGTGTAGGCTAGATGCCACCTCAGAAAGTGGTAGATGAAGGAGGTGAGGAGAGTTAGCAAAACCAGACAAGTGCTGGAAATGAAGCAGAGGAAGCCAACATCCATAAAACAGAACTGAACATCAAAGTCCAGCAGTCTCCTTCCTTGCTCAGCCACAGGGAAGGAACACGTGTACTGGTGGCCATTGACAACCTGTGTTTGATTGTTTCTCTTCACCCATCGGATAAAACCAGCGTTGGAGCAGTCACAAGAGAAAGGGTTATTGTCCAGGTCTAGGTATGTCAGTGCAGGCAGAAACGAGAAGACCGTCTCACTGATCACTTTAATTTCATTGTTGCTCAGTTTCAAGCGTCTGAGTGCAGACAGGCTGGCCTGGGCCAGAAAATCTAAAGACTGAATCCGACAGTTCGAAAGGTCGAGAGCCTGCAGGTTTGAGATCGGCTCAAACAGTTCTGGACCCAAATCTGATAAATCCGTCTGCAAAATCGACAGACTCTTGAGCTGAGGATTGGACTGAAATGTCAACGGTTGAGGCACAGAAATGTACACATTATCAGCTGTGAAGTCCTCTAAATGTTTCATAGCCTGGAGCATTGCCTCTGGGATGTCAAAGGGGAAGCCGTAGTGATACCCCTTGCATATTACTTTCAAGATTTTCAGAGACTTTAAATGGTACAAAGCTTTAGGATAGTTTGGATAAGAACTTTTAAAATTGCCATCAACATTAAAGTAGACTGTAAGATTCTCCAACTTCTGTACTTCTCTGAAGTTATTTTCAAACTCGAGGGGAAGAGTTACACTGAGACTCTGTAGGTTGTTTAGTCCGTCAAAAGCCTTACGTGTCACCCTTCCAATATGATCTATCACCACATCCAAATACTTTAGGGATCCTAAACCATGAAAATCCCCCTTTTCAATAATAGACACAGAGTTTCTGCTTAAATTCAAGCTCTGCAGCGTCTGCGGGCCCATTTTGAAGACGCCTTCAAGTGCCCACAACAGATTGTCACTCAAATCTAAAACCTTTAGATTATTAAGATTTTCAAAGACACAGCTGTTCAGTTTGGCGATGCGGTTGCTGTACAGGTAAAGCTCTGTGAGTCGTGTTGCGTTCATGAAATCCTCACAGCCCACATCAGAGATAACATTGTCATTAAGTTTTAGGATCTCAAGCGAGGAGAGACTCCTGATGTCATCCGGCACTTTGTGGAGGAGGTTGGTGTCCAGAGTCAGATACCTCAGAGCCTTCATTGATTGTATTGAACCTTTGGACAGTTCAGTCACGTGAGTAACGGACAAGTCAAGTGCACTGAGCTGAGAGCAGTTTACAAGTTTTGCACTTAAATTGGGGATACGGTTGAAAAACAGTTCCAGCCTCCGTAGTGTTGGTATTCTGCAGACCGTATCCAAGAGACCTTTTTGGATCCACTCCACCATGTAATTCAGTGTCAGCTGCTTCAGTGAGTCTAAATTCTGCAGGATTTTTTCCATCTCTTCAAAAGGAATCAAAGTGTAGCTTAGATAAAGTTGGGTGATGCTCTTCAGCAAAGTCTTGTCCGGGATGTCCCATTTGAAGCCAGTGGGTTGGCCACTTCGAGAAAGGTCGATCATCTCGAGGCGAGGGAAGATCCTTGTTGTGATGCTAAACTTTTCAAACTGATTATCAGCAACCTCTAACACCTTCAGGCTCGAGGACTTGTTCAGTGGCAGATCTCTGGTCTCAAAGGAGGAAAACAGATTAGAGCTAATGCACAGTTTCTGTATGTAAGGGAGCTGTAGGATGGGCTGAATGTCAGTGACTTGCTGGAGCTTGTTGCTGTCTAGATTTACAGTTTGTAAGCTGGACAGGAACTGAAAGGCCGAAGAATGAATGAACTGAACGTTGTTGGAGCTGAGCTCAAGCACAGTCAGGTTGGACAGTCCCTGAAAAAGGTGGCTTGTCAGGTGGGTGAGTTTGTTGTTGCTCATGTCAAGTTTTGTAAGAGATACCATATGAATGAAAGATCCATCGTCCACATGAGTAATCTGATTAAAGATCATTGACAAAGTTCTCAGCTTTGACAAGTTGCCGAAATCGTCCCTGTTAATTTGTTTGAGGAGATTGTAGCTTAGTTTTACTGAGACTGCATCTCTGGGAATGTCATCAGGAACAGCAACAAGTTCATGACAGGAGCAATCCAAAAAAACATCGGCAGAGGCTTCCTCAGAATAAAGGATGCTGCAGTTTTTCAGCGAATATGAAAATGAAAGTTCAAAATGAAGCAGGAGACAAAGAAGTAAGGCACGAAGTCTCTGAAAAAAACTTCCCATTGCTGATCTTCAGGAGCTCGATGGTTGTTGAGTTTCTGTGACAAGTAGATTTGCTGCTGTCGCTGTTGTTTAAGGCTGTAAATCTGCAGAGGACAACACAACATGTGACACAACAGTACTTCAACCCTTTAAGTGATGGTTTGAGATTAAATCTTTGGAAGAATAATAACTCCCTCATGTCTGTGCAGTTGACATGAAGCTACAACCATGATGCTCTTCTTAGCTTAGTAAAGAATTATAGCTTGTTTGTCTCTAAACAAATAAAATTCTAGTTTGGTTAAAACCATCCTGATCACATGAGCTCAACATTTCTGCCTTTCTCTACACATCAGTCTGGACTTCCAGCCGCTGAGAACTATTTCAGTGGGCGGGAGCTGGGAGGGAGAACTCACCTTGAGTGTCTGCTGAATACCAGCTGTCAGCGTCCTTGTTGGATGTCTCAGGTGTTGTGAGCAGCGATCTGCATGGCTGTGATCACCAGCTTTGAGTTAATAAGTTAATAAATCCAGTCAGAAGAACGTCGAAAAGGTCTTTTCCTCTGAGAAATTCTGCTAGCTCATACTCAAGTTCTTGTTTGATTGTTGTTTTTGAATCTACTTCCGCATTTGTTGCTGTGCTTATTCTCCTTTATTACATTAACTTTAGCACTTGTTGCTTTTGGAGCCACCATTACTGTTAAGCAACATGCCTTTTTCCACTGGTCAAAAATCCCACTTAAACCTGCTAAAGTCAGGCTTTTGTGTGCAATGGGAATGCATACACTCAGCAATTACCCCTGGGTCACTTGATCCTGTAGTAGATGCAAGTTTTTCTCACCTCACCTCCGCTCAAATATTGATGTAAACACAGGACCTGTTTGAACATGCTAATTTCTGACGTATTTCCCATTGCCTGTCTTTTCCCTCTTCATCTGGTGGTACATGTCATTCAGGCGCAGTGCAGGACTTCAGTTTTTGATTGACTTTAAAATTGCAGAAGTTCGCACTAACAGACACAGAGCTGAAAATGATTCTTGTGTGACTTGTGTCTCTATAAGCTCAGGGCACTTCTGTCAAGACAAGCTTATAAATGGACAGCGCAATGTGCCGATCTCTCTCTTGTTACAAGTCAGTCTAGCTCACCCAGCACACCTCTCTCTCTCCCTGCATTCAGTTTAAACAAATAATAATCCAGTCAGATCATCCAGCAACCAGGGATGGCTCTGTAGCCGTGGGCATGAGAGAGCAGCACACACAGGTTATTTTGTGACAGTTTAAACAGTTTGAAATCATTCTCAGTGGCTGGAAGTCGAGACTGATCTGCAGAGCAAGACAGAAATGTTGAGCTTGTGATGAGGATGGTTTTAACGAGACAAAGAAAATTCACCTTTCAGAGTGAAACTTCGTCTCCCCCAGCTCACATTCAGCAAAGAAAAGTTACAAATTATCTCACAGATGGAAAATCAAGGAAAAGTTTGCAAACTTCTGCTATTGTAATTACTGCTGTCTGGATTTATTCTAAAAATAAATCCCTGAAACACGACAAACTTCATCACATCACAGATATGTAAACTGTTCTGATACTCACGAACAGGATGTCGTTCAGCAGCAGCAACAGAGGTGAAGGTCGATGCTCACTGTTGAAAGCAGTTCCTTTATACGTGAATTTTTGAACTTCCACATCAAAACGAGCACCCAAAGCTGCTCTGTGAGCTGCGACACACCCTTCATCTCTGTGACCTCACAAACTGTCACAGTGTGAGTGACCTCATGTTGGTCTGAGTTACATGTGGACAGGAAAACCACTGACTCTCGATCTGAAACCAGCAAATTTACACGTTCAGCAACATGATGAGAAATTATGAGTTACAACAAATACATACACTGAGTTTTAACAAAAGTGTTTCAGAGATTCAGTTCTGTTTTAAACCTTTGACAAAGTTTGGAGGATATTATGAAGCAAACAGTCTGTAAATGTTTAAAAAAGTTTCTGACAATATTCAAAATCATTCTGGCAAATATTTGTTTCAGCAGATATTCAAGAGATTTTTTAGACAATCATTTGTGATTATTTATGTGGTTTTTATCAAACTGTCGAGAAAGGTTGAGCGAGTACAAGTTTTATGAAATTTGCCTTTCTCAGCGCCTTCAGAAAAAGTTCAGCGCTTAAAGAAGTCGGGGAAGAAAGACGAGAACCTTCAGTAGATCATTTCGAACATAGAAGCACGTGAACATTACTAATGTGAATAAATGTGCGCAGGTGAAGATGATTTAATAACTCCTGGCGCCACATCATCAACGAGCTGAAGCAAGGGGAAACTACAGAGGACAGTTTGTCTGACAAACTCACAGCAAAGACAGAAAATAAACAGCAACATCTGTAGGTGATAATCACAACCTCCTGTTGGCCTTTCCTCTTCTTCTTCCTCTGTCCCTGTCATTAACATGAGGCTCCATCAGACTTTCAGTCCTCCCACAGCTCTCATGTCTTTCTTTCTTCTTTTATCGTTAGTTGATTCAGTTCTTCTTTTTTAGGTTTGGAAGTGAGAAAAATGCTTCCTGTCACACCCACTCAGGGTTTCTGGGTAATGCAGTTCAAAGAGATGGACATGCAGAGGAGGTGCCGGGTTAAAGCTATTTGTGGATGCACTGAATTGATGTTCACTTTGGCACTGGTGGCACTCCATTGTTCATGTACGGTGCTGTTATTTGTATATCTTATTATGTGAAACTCTATAAAACTCTTTTTAAAAAAGAAAACAAAGTCATCATGTTTGTTTAGCTTTAAAAAGTTTTCTGATTCATTTACTTTCATGACATATTGTTTTTTTATGTTAACATGATGTTGTAAGTATGATGTCATAATGTTGACACAATAGCAGCTGTATTATATCTGTTTGTCTGTCTGTGTGTCTGTCTGTTTGTCTGTCCGTCTTTGTGTGTGTGTGTGTCTGTCTGTCTGTCTGTTTGTCTGTCTGTCTGTCTGTCTGTCTGTCTGTCTTTGTGTGTGTGTGTGTCTGTCTGTCTGTGTGTTTGTCTGTCTGTCTGTCTGTGTGTCTGTCTGTGTGTGTG
>JAPXVT010000029.1:6085115-6099440 GCA_029823135.1 Acanthurus reversus
CTCTGGGCTTTGGTGATAGGTAGTTAGCTAACTTTTGTCAGATTAGCTGGATTAGCTAACCAAGCTTATAGGCTAACTTGACAATTGCCAATTACACAACCACAACCAAAAGTACTATTAAAACAAAATAAAATTTAACTCTTTCTCTAAATTTGTTTATAACATAAGTGGCAGAAATGCTCAAGGGAAAAAGTCAGTTAAGAGCCGTGACTTGAGTCAAATGATTGTGTCGTTAAACATTTGCTAGCTGACTCATCAGAGTTAGAAATTAAGATGCAATAGAATATGAAATACTCCATTATAGGTAAAGTTATAAACAGTAGGAACATTGAAATTAAAAGTGGGCCTAGTCTATAAGAAATTAGCATGCAAGTGCTATTTATATTACTGAGTTTTTATCATGTGGGAGGGGCTGCTGTAATTTTAATGTTGGTCAAAGTGGAGCCAATTGTAAAATGTTTTAGAAGAGCTAATATTAAGAATTTAATTCTATAGCAACATACCATATTTAGTAAACGTGTCATATGTTTTGTGTATGTCATTTACCTCTTAATTGCACTGGAGTAGAGGTATTAAGTGGCATTAAATGAAGATAAGTAAAGCTCAAGCACCTCAAGTCTAAAGCACAGTGCTTAAGTAAATGATCGCATTTACTTTCCATTAGTAAGACTTAATTATTATTCACAAACTTACAGCATGCTTTGGAAACAGTTAGACCTACATTTTGACTGATAGTGAACACAACATAGATTTGTTTACTCGAAGTTTAACATTTTTCATTTGGTTAGAATTTCTCTACAGTATTTGCTACATCTGTATTGTTTTTATTTGCAAGCTACCAAAATGTCCTAAACAAATGCAATGTAAGTAGATGGATTTTCAATGCAATATATTTAACAGTAAATGACAGAAAATGTTTCCCTGGGCATCCATATGAATCACCCTAAGTTTGAAAATTTAGTCGCCAATTTATTGACATTAAGGTCTATGCACAGTTTTATTTGACTTTGGAAATTGCTCAGAACTTTATTTTACTTATCCCATATGTAAAGAGACCCTCGGCTTCCAGTAAATATAGGAAATCTCTATGCTTAGCTTCACTAGACCATCAACTGGAAAATAGAAAATATCTTCAGTCCAATAACTCTTACTGCAAATAAAGCCAGTAGTGAAGTTCCAGTGATTTAATAGAGGGGATCACACACCATAACACACTGGAGTCTCATCCACAGTTCATCCCTCCATCTAATTTTTAGGTTTATTTACACCACATTAAGTCCCTTAAAGATCCAATTCAGAGGCAGTCGAGGAAAACCAAATGACCCCAGAGACTTGCCAGGATAGTGTGACTTCAGTTATTAAATGTTGGACCATTTTTCTTGAGTAACAAGCCCCATGCATATAAAAATATGCAATAGAAGTCTGATTGCTTTAGTGAACCATCTCCCTGAAAGATGGTCTTTGCAAAATGTGACATTTTACTTTGTTTCAAGGTTTAAAAAGTTAGCAAAGGGGCAGGAAACATTTGTTTTAGATAGTTAAACCTACATATCTATTGTTCAACTGAATAATTAATAAGACTAATGACAAAAAGCGGTCAGAGCAGACCACCTGAAACATACCCAGCTAACTTGCTAAGCCTGGAGTGATACTGCTGACCTGGATGTCTGTGCTTCAGGTGGAAGAGGTGCTGCTGGCAGGGGCATACACCTTATTTGTTTGAAAGGGTCTGAACCTGAAGTCTTGCTTTGTGCTCTGGCTTCCTGTCAGTGGAGAGTGCTGATGCAAAGCCACAGCAGGTGACTTTTTCAGAGCCCTCACCATTAGCTTTGTTTGCATCTTTCTTTGGACGCCCCTCCATGAAACTTTTAGGACACCAGCTCCCTCAAGACCTCTTTTGTTCTCTGGTCGGTTGCTGAGTTGATCTCAGGTTATAGCTGTATCCTTTACTGGCATGAAATGTTAGAAGAAAGAGGCGAGCAGGGTTTTTGGTTTGGTTTTTTTCTGCCTATCGAGCATTCAACTCTAGCACGCAAAGCTCAGCCACAGTAGAATGAGTGAGTGGAAAGCATCATCACACAGTGTTAAAACTATAAGACCAGGATTATTAGGCTGAGCCAGTATGCTGCTTCTTTAAGTTTTTCCATCAAAATGCCTCTGCAGAAAAATTTCTCCACAGGAGCTCATTTGAAGGCTGTAATTTAAGGAAAAGGGACCATTTCAATTTAATTACCACTGAGAAGTTTTGTGTAAAGGTAGCTACATAATGATGACAACCATTTTTTTCCCCTGTTACTGTTCTAGATGTTAAGTGAAATTAGCAACAGTGAGGTCGAAAAGGTTTTGATGGTCCCGGAAGCATCCATGCTGAGAGCTGATGTGGTTATTTGTGTGTGCGTGGTGGAGTTAATAAATTATTTCATGTCACATCAAATGGAAGAATATGGGAGGCGATGCTGCACAGTTCCAGTTTTTTAAATTAGAGAAACAGTGCAGGACCACCTTCAGTCTGTATCATATCCGAACAGCCTGCTACATCTGCGAGTGCATTAAAAGACCCGAGGAATGAGGGATTTTGTCTCATCATCCCTCCTGCTAATTTAAAGCAAATGGTGCATTCAGGCTCAGACGGTCCCTCTGCTTCCTGTGATACCCTGCATGCACATTGTCATTAATAGAAGCCATGTGAGCTTTACCAGCATTACAGGCTTATGTTTAGTAATTTCAACAAAACTGAACCTTAAAGGAGCACTCCACCAATTTTACACATCATCGTTACTTTACCTATCATGAGAGGGTTGCTCACAGTCCGGCTGCAACTAACATTATCAATTAATCGGACGAATATTTTTTCGCAATTAATCACTTAGCCCATCACGTGTTCAAAACTTGTGAAAAAATGGTCAACACAATTTCCCAGAATCTAAGGTGACGCCTTCAAATTGCTTTCTTTTTTTGTCCCACCAACAGACAAAAAGACCCAAAGACTCTTCAGTTACTCTTCATTAATGGCAAAGAAAAGGCGATTCTTACATTTAAGAAGCTGGAACCAGCAAATGTTTGACACTTTTGTGTGAAAAAAGGACTTCAACAACTAATTGATTATCAAAACAGTTGGAAAGAAACTTTCTTGATCAACTAATCGATTAATTGACTAATAATTGCAGCTCCAAAGTGTGAAAAATAACCCTGCTGCCATACCATTGTAAGAAGCAATACGGGAAATGTAAGATCAGTGTGTGTATGTGTGTTTGTTTGTTTGTTTGTCTGTTTGCTTGTTTTTTTTGGGGGGGGGCTTGACCCATAGAAGGGAGAAGTCAGGATATTTTTGTCTCTATTTCGATTTTGATTGCTCTTTTTTGAATTCATTTCCTCCTTCCTCAAACTTTATGCAAATAAAACAATAATTAGCTGCACAAGAGCCTCACAGGCTGTAAAGGCATCATGAAGACGATCTGTTCCAGGTATTTTTACAGAAGACTTATGGTTAAGAAAACAGCTGCTTAGACGGAGAGAGGCTCTTGATTATTACTAAATAAAAAGGTTAAATTAATGAAGTAGCCAACAGAGCACCAGAGCAATCAGAGGAGGCTGATTACGTTTCAACTGACCACAAAATCAACCTATACTGGCAGCAGCTCCATGACGTCAGATGAGGTTAAATACACTTTTTATTCACAAGTAAAAATGTTAACAGCAAACATTCAAAACACAAACTCTGCTTTTGTTACACTAGCAAGCTGTTGCGTTTATGGGCCTTGATCTACCTGCACTGTCTGGGCCTGTATCACTTTGATCTGTTCATCTACATCAGTCTGACTGGTGATGTGCAATAGAAGCTACCAGGCAGATGTAAGAAAAAATCGGAATGAGAAGGAATCAGGTGAATTAAAATCCACTGCTGCTGTCCTCCTGTGTAACTTACTGGTTTGTGTTGGATGTGTTGAAAGAGGAGAAGAGAGGGATTGTTAAAGCACAAAGTCACTGATTGTCACAGCAGAGGAAAGCGCTCTGGGTGCTGCTCCAGAGCGGCTATGTGTTGCATGCCTCAGCGGGGAAAATGTCTTCGTATGCGGGTGGCAGTTCACTGGGGATCGGGTAAGAGAAAGGGAAGCAATGATTGAGCTCCGGGTCCGTGGGCGAGTATCCCGGCAGCTCGATCGACGGGTGTCCCCCGCGCTGCACTTCTGCACCTGTCTCGTCAAACACATTAAAAACACCCAAATTGATGTAAGACACCGGCTGGAAATCCGCCGAGGAGCAGTCCCGCTCCTCGCTGAAGATGATCGCGCCTCCGCGCTGCCTCTGACACTGTCGGCTCCTAGAAAACTGCGCTGTTTTGTACCTTTTGATGACCACCAGGTTGATGAGCCCGAGGACGCACTCCAAGGTGCTGATAACAGTGGAGATGACCAGACTCCGCTGGTAATCCCTCAGCTGCTCGCAGGCAGGGTTCACAACCAGAGAGTGGAAGCAGTAATGGGAATATTTCCTCTCCACCAGAGAAGCCGTGTCCCCGTCCACCACCGCGCCGGAGAAGGCGGTGAGGACTCCCAACAAGAAGACCACAACACCGATGAGAAAGAAATTCCTGCAGCCAGGCTTCTCCATGCAAAAGAGCAGCGCGGAGCCCAGCAGCACTTGCCCGATTGCCACAAGTAGCCCGGAGTAAAAAGCCCCGGCCGCGGCGCCGAGGTGGAAATGCGCTCTCACCGTAGATCCCAACGAGACGCATCTTAATCCAACGACAACTTCGCTCAGGGCGCACACGAAGAGGAGGGTGCTGGACAAGACGGTGCACAGTCCTTTCCCACTCAACTTCATTATATTCCACCTCTGCCGCTCTCGATCCCTCTCCCCCCTTCTTCATCCTCCTTCGTCCTCTCCTTCGTCTCCTCTGGAAGCACTCTCACATTGGGACATCATCTGCCGGTGACTCCTCCGGTTCAGAGCGGGCGATCCTCGCCGCCGTGGCGTCTCTCTCGCATCCCCGCCGCTTTACAGGAATATATAAATAACTAATGCCCAGAACGCTGTCTTTTTGCACTCAATCCATACGCAAACAATAATCACTTCACCCCAGATCACCTAAGCGCCCGGCAGACTCTTGCAGCACTCTCCTGACCAAAAGTTTTCCTTTATTTCTCCTCGTGAAGAGAGAGTCTCGTCTGCAGTCTGCCAAGTCGCCGGACTGAATGCTGTGTGGCGTTTTTGTGACAGAGAAGGAGGCGGCTGCTTGAGCCGGAGATGTTTGAAAGTCCTGTGGACCAATGACCAATGACCCACAGGCCCCCAAATCACTGCAGCACTCCTACAGGGACTGTAAATGTGTCCAAGGTTCCCCTGTAGTGAGTTTATAGCGCCGGGGCATTAAATGAGAAGGTGGGTAAACGACTTTTGGCTGGTAATGGAGAAAACAAACACAACAGGAAGAGAGATCATTGGCTTTTGGGAACATTAATTTCTTTACACCCCCTTAAAGCCCCCAGTATTGTAGTAAAGTGAAATTGGTGGCAGTGGACTCGCTGTGAACTAAGGAATTTAATTTGTTTTGGTGTTAAATGATTCTCCTGCAAATTAATGGTGGGCAAACGGAGTTTTGGTTAATAATAACCCCCACAGTGATGTGATATCACAACTCGATTCAACTAATTCCAGTGGGTATTAGGCCTATAAATAGGCCGCATACATACTGTGATATATCTACGTCATCCTTGCATAATAATGGTTGTTGTTTGTTGGGTGGATCTCCCTGGAGATGTTAAACAAAAGCATGAAGAAGAGAGCAGCGCTGCTGAAGGTGGACGGAGGCCGTGCGCTGTCCGCGGTGCGCAAACATCCAGCCCCGGCCAGATGGCAGCTGACTGGACTCCTCAACATCTTTCCTCTCAGCCAACCTCTCCCCACAAAAACCGCACCAGGAGAAACTAGACTTCTCACGTTTTATTTAGCACGCATTTGATGACTTGGTGTGTAGGTGGGGATATTACTGCGGCCTGTGTTTTTTTGTGTGGAGCCAAAATGACCTTGGCGTGATGGAGATTCTGAGGGCCAGAGAAATTCTTTTTTGTTCCACAACAAATCTAGAAGGAGATCTGCGTGAGTCATCGTAAAAAATAATGCTGTAATGAACAAGAGGAGTTGATACAGCCCACAGTCTAAATGAAATGGTAGAGTATGAAATCCAATATGTTTCCTACTGAAAGACGTAACAAACAGGCAGATGGAAACTATAACTCATAAAAAGGCCTACCTGAATTTAAAATTCATTTCGAGGAACATTTGATTGATTGATTTGAAAGACTGATTTTATGCTGGTCAGAGGAGCACGAGGATCAGACTAGACCAGATAAAGATATAGAAAGTCTACAGTCGTAGGCGTACTTGTTGACATTTAGTTCAAGTTCAAGAAATCTATATTATCCCACAAGGGGCAAATTTTTGTGCAGCAAGCAGAAGATAAAAGCAAACCAACACTCAGTACCCACAAATGGAGTGCAAACAACAACAAATAAATAACAAATAAGATGACATTGAGTCATTTAGAAACCCTATGGCAGCAGAGACAAATGAGGTCTTCAGTCTGAGTCCTGCATTTTTTATAAATCTTCTGATGGAAGCGGAGAGAGCTCGCTGTAGAGTGGATGGCTCAGCCAGGATTGACTGGGCTTTTCTCAAGGATCTAACCTTGTGAAGGTGGGAACGATCACTAAGTGAAATGCCAGCAAGCTTACTGCACACTTTAGCAATTCCCTGCAGTCGATTCCTATTTTCAATGGACAGTGACCCAAGCCAGCAAACAAAGGAAAACGTGAGAACTGATTCAATGAAACAAGAGTAAAACATTCTCATAAAAGTCTGGTCGACATTAAAAATACGAAGCTGGAGGTAAAAACACATAGGCTGGCGGGCTTTCCTGCAGACTGCATCAACATGAGAGTCAAAGCTCAGTTTGTTGTCGATCATGGCGCCAAAGTATTTGTAATTGCCCACGACCTTGACGGCCTGGTCATTTACAAGACTAGAGGGTTTTGTTCCTGAAATCTATTACCATCTCTTTTGTGTTGGACACACTGATGGTGAGGAAAGATGATTTGCACCAGAAGACCATAACATGTGCGATTAGGCTAAGTTAAACTTTTTTTTTTTTTTTTTTAATAAAAAATCAAAAGTTCAGGCACACAAATATCTCAGTAAAACACATAAAAGTCTAGAAGTTAAAGTGCACATTAGCAAAAAAAACAAAACCAAAATGTAAGTGTGACTGAAAGTACTATGTCACTTGCTTGTTAGTTAGCTTAGCTTATTAGCATTTACAAATTTGCACGATCCTTAACACTTGCAGTAAGCTATAGCTGAAGGAAAATGATTAGTTTTACGATAATATTGTCATAAATGTAATAAATCATCAAAGAAAATGTTTCAATGAATGAACACAAACGTTCACCTAAAGCTGGCACAAGAACAGTGAATGCATCACCAAAGTCATTAGAAATCTTCCTCTGCCAATTATACATGACTTTAAAATTTAAGAGAAATACTTTGCTGAGATATTTCAGTCTGGATCAAAGTGGTGGAACGACAGCGCCACCAATAAATCCACCCTGCTACAGTGTCTGAAAACAAAGACGTTTCATAGAACATGCCGGCTGAAAACATTAGAAAAATGACAAAATTAGTTTCCAATCTCAAGAGGCAACCATCTGAGAAAAGTTCAAGGATATATAAAACGATCCAACGGTTTGACCTGCTGGCAGATCGCTGCATTGTTGGATTTGATCTGTTTCCAATTCATTTACCCTGATGTGAAAACTTTCAGAGGACAAGCTTGAGTTTTTGACTTAATGAACCAATGGTTTAACGGGTGCATGTGGGAGAATAACACCAGGGAAAGCCCTCGCGCATCCATTCATCACAATGAGCCACCTCATTGACTGTACCAGTACAGCTGCCAGTAAGAGTGCATGTGAGCTCCAGTCTAATTAGGTCATTGCTGCTTTGCATAGGTTTGCAGATAAGAGAAGGTGCTGTGAATGATGTGTTGATGATCTGCCGATTGGTTGATTGGCAGTCCTGCTTACTGGCTGTGGGTGTCTGTCTCCTCCAGTGTGGGTCAGTCCATTGTCAGCGACACCGAGACTGACCTGACCGACCCGTCATTTAACACCATTTGACCCAGACCCACGACGCTTCAGCAGGAAACACCACAGCTCTTAGTCCACCCTTCTGTTACAGCATTGTGTAAAGTCCACACTTTGCTAATCAGCACATTCAAACCAATTTTCACATTTGTTTTTGCATAATGTGGGCGTCGTGAAGCCTTTTGAGACTGTAACTGTGATTAAGAGCTATTCAAATAAACTTGGACCAGGCCAACTCAGAAAATGATCTTAGTTAACTCACAGTAGGAGCACTGACACTGACGCATCAGGCTTTTTTTTTTTTTTTTTTTGAGCGTGTGAATAAATCTTTATTTTATGTTACACAAAAGGAGTAAACCATAGAATTAAAGTATCCCTCCCCGAGTCTCCCGTGGGCTGCTCACCCGCTGTTACTTCAGCAAGTATAACATTCTGCATTCCCCCGTTCAAGACACAAGGAGCTTATTCTTTATTTACATTGCTGCATATGACACATCTCCAAAGTGAAAGACTTTGCCTTATTAATTCGAGCAGTATAACTCAAGTAACACAATATCACGGAAGGATATTCAGCCATTTCCTAGTACTGATATCATGTGGCAGTAGCCATCTTTGGACTAAAAGTTTTTAGGCAGCTGTAAAACCCCCTAGTAGCAGCTTGTCTTTCATTATATCCTGACTGGGAATCATCACCAAGGAGCAGAAGACTTTGTGTTTTAGTCTTTCCTGTTAGCTCAGATAAAACTTTGGCTACTTGACCCCAAAGGTCTTGGACAGGGGGAAACTCTCACATCATATGTTTATAACTTCCTAGTACACTGAGCTGGCACATTTTACAATTTGGACTCTTTTTTTTTTATCTCATGCAGAACTTGGTGACAGGTGTATAGTAAATTCTGTGACAGAATTTAAAATGCCTGCTTTGGTGATTTGGGTTCTTAGAGGCACAGAAAGTGTTTTCCATACATAATCCCAGGATATGTCCCCATTATCTAGACCAGAGTCTCGCTCCTATGCTCTCAGCACTGGTAGGTTCGTCTCTCATCCAGCTAGTCTGGAGTATGTTGATGACACAAATCCCCTGGTGGGGAGAGAGTTCATCCAGTTCACAAAAGGGTGCATGTGTGGCACGCCACATAATTCAAACGCTGACCTAATTTGTAGGTAGAAAAAAAAAAGACAAGCTAGACAGGACAAAGGGACGACGTAACTCCCGGAGACTAAGCATACCTCCGTCACTGTACAGATCAGCGATCGAAGTAACACCCTTGGATGCATCGGGCACTTTAATCTGAGGGAAATCTACGAAATTCAATTGTCCAACAAATCTGACGAAGCGGAGGTTTTTAACAGTTTGTGTCTTTTATTAGGGCAAAGGGAGAGCCCTGCTCACCTCCGTAACACAGACAATTTCCCAGTCATGGTCACAAACCTTGAGAGTGCTGCTACTGAAGAGGAAAGTAAGGGAAAGCAAGGTAAGATCGCCACACGCACGTACACACACAAGGCTGCCAGAGGTGACAGGCTGTAAATCACTGTAGAAGCAACTAAAGAAAAAATTAATTTAAATGTGCAGTCTACTCTTTGGAACAGTGTGGTAACAGTGAAAGCAAAATGTGATCAAATGAACATAAGTCTGACCCACTAAGTGATGAAGAAGAATTTAGAGCGATTTCTCACATTATGGTAGGAGCACCTTTCCCCCTTCGAGAGCAGCTTTTTGACGTAAATCACTACAAGCCACAGCGTGTGCATGTGTGTGTGGGTGTGTGTGTGTGCACGCGTGTTGGGATTTGTGTGTGTTTAAGGCCCATTGCTTCAACCATGCCAAGAGTCAGCTGTGAGGGGACTGAGATGCAGTTTTACAGCAGCAGTTACAACAGCGGTGACAGGTCAGCCTGTAAAATCCTGTGTTAGCCTATAAATATTAATGCATCCAAAGCAGTCTCTGCTGCTGTTAGCTGGAACAAGGAGGGACTAAAACAATGTTTGAGGAATTGATTCAGAACGGTACAGTACAGAATCAATACAGAGGCACAAGAAGACCTGTCTGGCCAGGAGAAGACAAGGAACGAGGCTTATTAAATGAGCAGGGCTGCAAGGAAAAATAACTGAGAAAAACTGCAGTGTTCAATATTTTGATATTAACAGTGAATCAAATGACTCTGTGTAATGGGAGAGGAGCTACTTATTGTCACAAACTCACAGGAAATTACCACTTAAACAGGCCATGTCTAATTTCTGCCACTAGAAGTCTCTCTATCAAAACAATGAAAACAAAAGGCGTAGTTTGGTGACATCGTGAGGTAGCATGGAATCATGGGATTTGTTCATTGTTTAACAGTCACCATCGTAGATTAAAATCTACCTGACTGACTTAAGCAGAAATGTTCACAGAAGAGGTAAACTGGTGTGCCTAAATCCCAGCCTTCTACTTCTGGTCCATGGGACCTAATCCAGAAAAAAATGAGCGCGATCCTATAGCAAGAAGGAAGTTATTTTCTGGTCCCCTTTGGCTTGTGCCATGAATTACACATATGACGGTTGGCAGGTTAAAAGATAATTAACACATTAATTAAGTCAGCTTTTGTCACCTAACAGTAACCTGGGCTAAAATAATGTTTTTGTGAGACCGCAGTTTCGCCTCTAATCTTGCACAATACACATCACCAACGCTACCATGGCTGTAACTTTACCACCGTTTCTTTCGTTCCTTCAGATGGAGGGAAAATGTATTTGCAAGAGAAAAAAGTCATAGCAAGCATGAGCCTGTTGAGAGCTGCAGCTAAGCAAACAGAGAGAGAGAGTTCTTTAAGGGATTCATTTACACAATGACTGGCTGTGTAGTCTTTCTAAATAAAATGAGCTTTCAACTGACAAACGTCATATCTGAGACTGGCTGAGATTGGCTGCTACTTTGTGTCTTTCCATTGACTGGAGGTCCCATTAACTGGAAGTAGAAGGGCCGGGCTTAGGCAATCCACTGAAGTTAAGCTAAAATGAAAAATGCATTGTTAACCCTTTTTGAATCATATCCCTGGGCATAGTGTGTGCCTATTAAACAATGCATGCCAAAGAAAACTTTAAAAATTAAATTTCTTTGTGTTCTTTTATAAAAGTCTATCATTTTTTATCCATGTTAAACACAGTCTGACAAATGATTATGTAAAGAAGAACCATCCAACTTTCAACCAATCACATCATGAAATCTACCTATCATATCATAATTTATATTTCAGGCAGCTCAGAGCTGACAGATATGGATGATATGATATGGAGATATGGAGCCTGTACAACCATGGCATTGGTCTGGATAAAGCCAAAAGTAGCTATGGCAAGTGTAGACAAGTTGCCATACCTCTCTTGTTCCTCCTCCTGACATTATATCACAAAGTAATAATGTAACATCTTCACATAGAGAGTCAGGAGGAGAAAAAGTGATCTTTTGCGTCCATATTACCATTTCCTTCTCATGTGGTTACCACTTGAATGCCAAACCTTTTCTGTGGACGACTTTATGACATGACTTGACAACCTCACGAGTCCTATTTGGAGGCAGCTATAGATTCAGATGTTCGATAGCAACAGTGAGATAGACCACAGACAGATTTAGAATAAGATAGATATGGACATAGAGAGAGACAGACAGCTTTCATTAGAGACAGACTGAAAGAGAGACTTAGACAGATAGATTAGGAGTAAAGCGGTATCGTTAGCGGAAACGATTCTGGTACGATTTGTAGTTAGCTAGCTCGTTAGCTTCCCTAGCAACATGATGGTGAAGCGATGTGAGTTTGGGTGTTGCCAATCAAATTCCTCTCTAAGACATGTCCCATCTCTATATCCTGTTTGAAGCTGTTTCACTGGAAAATACGTCACCACACGGCAGTCAGATACAATGGAAATACCGCCTCAGGACATCTTAAAGTCTCATTCATGTTACATTTGGTCATGTTTTTCTTCTGCGTTGCCTAAAATTGCAAATTTCTCCAAGTCTGAACATTGTTGAGTGCGTTTGGAATAATGTAAGTACACAACTCAACAATTTTTAGATTTTTCGTTCTTTAAGTTTAACTCTGCAGTTCCCTGAGATCTACAAGCTTTCTTATTTAGCAAAAAGTTTTGTTTTTATCAGCTTGTAACTTCTACTCTCTTTTACAGCCACAACAGGTTGTTGTTTATAGCTGTTTCAAAGCTCTAATAAACCCACTGAACACTGCTTTGAAATGTTACCAAATAATGTTAGCTGGGAACATTGGGCAGCATTTAGGAGCAAAGAGTGACGTGTTTTTCTAAAGAGTGAGTAGACAAAAAAAGAGCCTTAAGGACAGTGACATGGATCAAAATTTGTCAGTTGGCATGAAAAGCACCTACTGATATAAGTATGTTTCTCCATTGCTGCCTTCATATGGAACTTGTGAAGTTGTGAGGCTGTGTCATGAATTTGTGTACAGGAGAGGCTCGGCGTTCAAGTGGTAAACACATAAAAACAGCGTTGCTAGGAAACGATAATAGGCACGCCAAAAGATCACTTGTTCTCCTCCTGACTTTCTATATGGAAATGTACATTATTAATTTGTGTTTAAATGCCACACAGAGGGACAAGAGATGAGAAAATGAAGGTGATGATTCACCACTTGGTTAATAACTTGTCTACACTCACTTTTGGTCCTGTACGGGCCAATACAGGCTCCGCCATTTCATAAAACGTCAGCAAAGATGTCACAACTTGTGAACTCGGCGCTCTCTGATAAATTCAAACTATTGTGAATACGACTAGAGGAGGGTGTTCATATGGTCTCTTCTCGTTACCACAGTAAACACAACCCCGTTTGAAGGCACCACATGTCTGCCATTGGCAAATATTTGCTAACATGCTAGTGATACCAACTGTATTTGATTTTTTTGTACTGTTAGGACCTTACTGACGCCCGAGTAGCTTTAAATGAGATACTGGGATAATTTTGATGTCATATTTAATGGTTCTTGTACACCTGCGGGTTTCCCTGAACAACTTCCTTTAAAAATTTTGAAAACATTAATAGAACATTTGTAGACTGGGTTTAATAAAGCATGAAGTGTAGCATTGTCTGCACTATATGTTTTTTGAGAGTTTCACCATGAGGAGAATAACAGACTACAGGAAACACTGAATGTTTGCAGCTTTTCTGGAATAAAAATGGAAAAAATATAATATTGGGCAACCACAGCTAACTACTATCATTATCCATTCAACGCTGCCACCACTGTTATTATTATGAGTATCTATCATTGTCTAAAAAAGTATTAATTTGCAAAGCAAATTATTACAATTTCATCCAATAAACTAAATCAAAAGTCAATTTAACTTTTGACAAAAAAAAACTCTTTCTCTGGTCATTTCAATTTGCACCACTTGATGTAATAATATACTTCATCGCCCAACTCTAAATACTTTCAATTGGTTTCCATGGGGTGACTGTTAATCAGCAAACTTTTGGAAATTATATTTTTCACAGAAAGGGCACAAAGAGCCACATCAACTGAATTCAGGAAAAAGCTTTAAATCATTAAGACTAACAGTTAGTGTATGAGCCGTGCATGTGTATTCAACATCCCACCCAGTTCATTTTATTTATGCTTCAAAAATTGAAGTCAATTATAAATCATCCTTCAGGCATTGACTGGCTGGCCTGGAGACAGCAGATGCAGAAACTTGATTAATACTTCAGTACATTTCCTCCACACCCAGTACTATCATTGTGCTTGTTCTGCTACGCCTTAAAGAAGATTAATAGTGACATTTGTTTAATGGATATTCATGTTGTTCTTATTCAAAGATTTTTTCTTCTCTGTTGTGGAGCAGTGCTGGGATGATGCTGATGATGCTGATCAGCCTATGTTTTGGTCCCTGATAAGTGATGCAGAGAGGTATAATGATTATGAACACATGCATGAGGTTACAGCACAGGGAGGTTTGTTTTTTTAAGATTTTCTTTGGCATTTTTTATTAAACCGTAGATACAGAAAGAAAACATAGAGTGAGAAAGGGCTTTTTGTAGACTCTTTATCTGTGGAACTGGAATTTTGAGCTATTGCTGAAACAATAAGGTCAGTTCCATTTCATGCTTTCTTACAGTCAAAATGTGAGGACCTAAACCAAGCATATTTTATTGCATCAGTCAGTAATGTCCCACTTGGTGAA
>JAPXVT010000029.1:6567095-6579454 GCA_029823135.1 Acanthurus reversus
TTTGGGAACATCCTCCATGTGGTCAGCAGGCTGACAGCCAGGCTGTGTGTGTGTGTGTGTGTGTGTGTGTGTGTATGTGTGTGTGTGTGTGTGTGGGTCTCAGCTCTGCCTGCCTCTCTCCTGTCTGCACCTTGTTGTTGTGGCTTCTGTCACCTTTTCCTGCCTCTTGCATGTGTATGTACGTGTGTGTGTGTGTGTGTGTGTGTGTGTGTGTGTGTGTTTGCTACACCGTTGCTCCACTCCAGGCTTTGTGAAACCAGATCTGCCTCGTCCATCTCAGTGCAGCAAAGCAAAGACAGGCAGCGCATTAGGCCTCATGCTCTGCAGGTTGACCTTTGAACTCTGGTCCCCTGTTTGACCAAAATGGGCAGAGTGGCCGTGCTAGGTCAGCGTTTTGCTGGGTCATCACAGGCTATCAGCGGCTATCTGTGTGTCTGCCAATGAGAAGGGACTCGCCAAGGTCTGCAAACATGACTGCTCATTTGCAAACAGACGTATATGAGCCTGCAGACACACACACACACACACACACTCATGAGGCACACACACACACCATATGCACATCTAATCTGTTAATTTACTGAGCAGATAAGGGAAAATGAAGGGGATATTGAGACTGAGATAGAGGTCAGACTATAAAGGGCGCTTTAATTTCCCACTGTGTCAACTTCAGCAGCTTAAGAGCCAGAGGAGACAGTATAATGACTCTGTGTATCGAAGCAGAACTGTACAGTCAGACTAACAGGAGCGTGTAAGAGAGGGCATCAAACTCTCACGGCCCAGCCTGCTGGAAGTGATGGCCCTGCAGGATTCCTGCGTTAACCCCGAGTTCCTGCTCTCGCTCCCTGCCCGGCGAACCCAAATCTCTGCCACAACATCCCCGACAGGAGGACTACTCCCACTACTGTGTTTGCTCAGCTGCGCTGGCTTTGTGTCGGTGTACCGAACCCCCTTGTTCCTGCTCCTTGGCTGTTTTCTCCCTCTTTTTCTGTTTAGTTTCTTTTCTTCCAACAGTTTGTAGCTCCATTTGTTCTTTGTTTGGCTTTCAGAGAGCACGTCTGACGTTTCCATGGGATTGACAGCGGAGAGGTCAAGAGGTCGAGGTGAGGCGGCTACCTGAGGAAGTCTTGAGTCTCCTGCTGCATAGTGTCACGTTGGTGTCAACATGTACAGTAGTCATGTAAACACGTCTCTGCTGTGCCCACTGCCCGTGTTTGGACTGTGATCTCTGTGACTCGCTGCAGAAGAAGCCAGACCTATTCATGCACCTACCAGTTTTAAAGCAAACAGCTCTAATTTAGTTAGCAGGCTTGAATGTAAACAACTTAATAGCTTGTGCTGACATTTTTCCACAGCCCATCCCATAAATGCAATTTAAGGTTATTTTAAGTTATCGATGGGGAAGCAGCGGCTCTTTTGAAACCACACTAAGTTAATTTTACGATCCACTTAAGTTCCATGTGTCTAACCTGCAAAGATGCGTAACCGTTTGCGTCTCGGTGGCGGTCCCAGCCCTGACACTCCGGCGCACTCATCTTCATCGTCACAGTCACCGCTCTCGAATCCCTCGTCCCCCTCGTCGGTCCACCCATCCCCTCCACCGCCGGCTCCACGTGACCGGGCTCTCCAGCGCTTCTCAGACACGGTCACCAACCGCAGTAACTGTGGGACAAACAGGAAGAGGTTAAAGGTAATGAGGTTAAAACGCACTCACGCCGTCATGAATCACTCTGTGGCTGGAATGTGCCTGTACATTAATGGTCTTGACAAAGCTGTGAAAATAAATAAGGGGTGTCTCTTCATCTGAGCGTGTGCTGTATGATTATAACAGGATGAGGGGAATTCCAGACAAAAACTCGGCGAGATCTAAAGGCGCTGGTATTTACCAAACTCTAATTATAATCACCAGGCAGGAAAACAGTTTTATTATCGCTGCCAGTTTTTTTTTTTATATTTTTGTCCAAACCTGATTCATTCAAAGGATTGTGGCTGTCGCTCCATGTAATTTACTGGTAGAAAAAGAAACAGTGGGGCAAGCAGACTGGTGCAAGTGTGTTGTTACTGGCAAACATCATTGTCTTGAGTGGTTGTCTCGGAGCAACAGGGATACAATAACACCACATAACACACTCAGTCCAAGTGGATGTCAAGGCCTCAAGATCTAAAAAGAGACAGAAGGATGAAAGATGAGGGAAAAATATGTATTTTTTGTTATGTTTTGACTTGTTCTGTTTTGTTTTTACTGAAGCAGTTAATCCCAAGATGCCAAGATGGCACTGAAGATGCAGACAAATAATACAAAAACTGGCCACAGATTAAACAATACTTAAGAATTCAGAGTAACATGAAGGAGACTAACATGCAACACAAGCTGTCCTACGGGCAGATGTAGTGACATTTTAACAGAACTAAGATATTTTTTGCATAGAATCTCAACCAGTGTTGTGAAAACAGTTGTTATTCAACTGAGATATTTTCCCATGTGACTTACAGAAGCTCATAATGTGTTGTGCAACACATACCAGAAGCGTTTATTGAGAACTGTGGTAAACTATTAAACTCATAAATAAAACAGAAATGTCCAAGAAGTGGAAAGCACTTGCATGAAAAGTTTCCTCTCTTAAACAAGCGAAAAGGAGGAAAAATAGCAAACTTAATGCATTGTGTAACTAAAACAGAGAAAAAAAGAAGTCAACCTTAAAGACTTCTTTCACGATATGTTGTTGTTGTGTCTTCAGAGCAACACAGAAGTAAAAATAACCACCTCTGTCTTGTATCCATGGGCGAAAAACATGTGAGCGAGCTTAGAGACAACCTACACAGCCGCTCTCTGACCATCTTTAAGCCTCCACAACATCACACATGATTGAGAGCCCTGCCAAGGTAACAGATGTGCTAAATTCCAACCGCCTGCCCTCCAAGTCTCCTTTCATCTCACCGCTCTGCCTCCTCTTTTGTTTTTTATTGATTTCCTTCCTATCTGCATACGTCAGCATGCATTTTTTGTTGTTGTTTTTTGTTGTTTCTGCTGTCTGTAGGAGAAAATTGAGTTCATATGGGCCTCGTCTCAAGTCAGCTGCAACGTCTGCCTGGGATCCGACTGTGTGTCTGTGTGTGCGCGAGGCGGAGAGCGGAGGTATAAAAACCCAGGACTAATCACAGAATTACGTCAGGCAGAAGATAAACAACCCTGTTCCCTTCGCCTGCATATACGCACCAGTCAATCTGGGCTTTACAAGTGACATAAACTCTAAACTTTAGAGAGGGAACACACATCACCTTGTTACCAGCATGGCTGCCGGACAAACCTCCATTCATTTCTCAACATTGAGGCCATACACGCAGGATGACCACAACATTTCTAAAGGCCCTGGTCACTCGGACCGAGGGATGGACAAACAGCAAGTCACACACAGCACGGCTGATCCATAGGAATATTTTGTTTTTGCTTTGCGGTCATAAACCTCCTGTTGAAAGAGCAGTGCCCTCAGGTGTCACATTAAAACATGTCCCAGAAACAAACTCCCCATGTGACGAATGGCCTTTTAACGTACTGAACTGTTTTGTTACAGACACAACTGTGTTTGCCTGCATTTGCCAGAGTCCTGCATAGATTAACTGAGGTCCTGAAATTCCTTCCCTTGGTCTGTATCTTGGCAACTCAGTTGGACTTTGGGAGGGGAGGGGCGCCTCACAAACCAATTAAAAAGCAAACAAACACTTGTAAAGCGAGAAGAGAAAGATGTGGTTTGGGGTATTTTAGAACAAAAACTAAAAAAAGGTACGAGGGACAAACATTGAGAGCAACTGTCATGCCCCTGTTTAGAGCTTGTGTGACTCTCTACCTGCCGGCAAACACACCAACTCCCCCTGAACACATAAACAAACATACCATCCTCTGATTCACCGTATACTGATGGAAGAGGAAACAAGACCATAAAGTCCACAGCCATGCTGTTTGAGGGTTGGCTTGCTGATCTGTAGCACGTACACTGTTCCCCATCTTAGTTTAGCTTGTTACCATGGTAACATATGCCAATTAGCACTAATTACAAGGTACAACTGAAACTGATGGGTACGTCATCAATTTGCAGGTATTTGGTTGGAAACCAAATTATTACACAAACATGTATTTTGAAATGAAGATGGAGAAGTCAGAATCACAATTAATTCTGGGAGAAACATGGATGTTATGCCAAATTTCATGGAAATTTATCCAATATTTGGTGAGACTTTTTATTTAAAACTCTAGATGACAGCCTCATGGTGGCGCTATGGTAAAATTCAAAGAATCAAGTTATTGAGATACATCTCAAATCATCAAATAGAATTAAAAATATTTCATTTGATAAGTGAAAAATGTGACCTGTTGGTGGTGCTAGATTAAATGTTAAAAGATCATCAAAGACATTTGGTTTAATCGTCTGAGGATCATTGATATTTGTGCAAACTTCAGCTGATCATTGTCAAGATTTCTCAGTAAAACCCCCAAATAAAGTCGTTGCCAGCTAACAAGATCAGGCCCCAGTCTTTCATCAGTCACCAGGACAAAAAAAAAACTGCATATAAAGAATCAGCTGTGAAGTCGTGGTCAAGGATGTGTCATACAGCTGTCATCTCAGGAGTTACAGACTCTTTTATTCAAAAACTCTGGCTAGTTTGTCTCCTTCAACCTCTGGCAACTGGGATTATTTCACAGGGGAGAATGATTGTCTGGGCAAAATGTTTTGGCAATCCTTGTAACAGCTTTTAAGATTTTCAGTCTTAGCCAAAATGGTGACCGTCCAACAGATATCGCCATCATGAGAGCCATGCTGCAAGCATATAAGAGTTTTATATTTAGGAATCAAAACCCAGCTTAGACACACATGTGAAGGAAGTAGGATAAAGCATGTAAAAGCTTGAAATAGCTGCAGATAAACACAGATGAAATAATGAAAAATTGACTTTTGGGAATCCAAAAAGCAGCGGCTTCAATGAGAGATAGCATCAAGCCTGGCTCCTCTTAACATGGGTGGGGGCTGGCAGGGGTACCACTGTGGCAGGGAGCTGTGGCTTCTCCCGACTGGCTGACTGCCTCTGCACCGGCCGCGGTAACAGGGAGGGGTGGGATGTATGTTTATGTCGAAAGTGACGCTGTGTTTTTGGCAAGGCTGAGCCACATCGTGATCCGGTAAGAGCCTCCAGATTAACCACAGGAGGGAGAAACCTCAAGTCACTCCGAGCTTAAATCTTATGTGATCTGAAAAAAAAAAAAATCAAAAGGAAGCAGGGAGGAAACAAATAAAAGAGATGTGCTGAGTATGTTTTCCATTAGGACAGGAAATCTGGCGATCTCACTCTTCCCTTCTCTCTCCTCCGTGTTACGAGAGTTGCATCGGGGGCTGACTCGGACAGACAGCTGGACATACAAAATATGTCGGCTAATCAGGCATCCCGCAGGCCACAGGGTTCACCTCTCCTTAGCACAAAAAGCGCAAGTCACACCAAGGAAACCCCAGCTCAAAAGCTGCACACAAAGCCCAAACATGTGGCCGGTTGCTCATTGGAGACCAGCCCAGACAGAGACACAGAAACCGCAAGTCTGTCACTGCCTCCCACACATGACATGAACTCCTCGCAGGGTCACTGTTCGACACGACAGCTGCAACCAAGCCCCAGAGCCCTGCCACTGGTTGACCTGCACTGACAGGAATCAACCTGCGCTCACTGATCATCGGCTGTGGTCTTTTGCATGAGATCCTGGTTCACGTTTCACCATAAATCACAGAAAAAAAGGAGAAAATCTGAGGAAAAGAAAATGCCTGTGTTAGTATAAATGTAGGAACTGTTTAAGTGAATGAGTGGGGGTGAAACAGGGAAAGGATGAGTTATGAAGACAGGAAAAAGGGGCTTCTTGTCAGCGTGTGTGATTGGGATCAGGCCCTGTGTTATGTCCTCTTCTACACGCACAGGACGTGTCTGGACATGCTGCTCATGACTCGGCCCAGACGGAATCTGCTGCCCTGAATGTTTCTATCAATGCCTCAACACATCTCGTCTACAAATCTAATCTGCAGAACTTAAGGCTAAGGTTCCCAAACAGACCACTGCTGCTTACCATACACTCATAACAAAAGCCACAATTACACCATCTCATGTTGATGCTTTCCATAATTGCTCTGAGGTGAAGACTTTAAACGCACACAAACAACACATGCTGTTTTAAGTGTAACATAGTGACGAGAACTGCAGACCGGATCTCAAGGTTTCTGCCTCAAACACATAAAATGTAACATTTACAACATAAAATGTCTAAAAACAACAAGATCTTTCTAATATAATCTGTTGAGATGTGTACTTGTATTATTACATTATTATCAAATGTGTATAACAATGTTCCAACTCAGGGAATTGTGTAATTTTCCTACTAACTCCTTAAAAAAACATGTTATAATTTGCTGCTAAATGCTCCCCTGTGTCCAATAGCTAACATTTGTTGCTAACATTTACTTTGGGCATAATCTTTTCTGCTCTAACCCAGTGGATTTGTGCCTAAACCTAACCAGACTTTAACTGCTGAAATGTGAAGTATTCAAGTTGGGGTAGGCAGTTTATTTTTGGTGGTTGCACAAAATTTTATAATAACCTTTCAACTTAATGCAGGTGGACTTCTGCACCTCTCCTTGGCTCTGTATTCAGACTGTAATGGGTTATTTTTGGCCAGTTACAGTAATTTCAGATATTCCAGTTGACTGCTCCATGTTGCACTTCCTAGTGACAGGTGACATCACTACGAGCTGATTGGCTGTCGAAACAAGCGATGCACCTTACGCTCTAAAACTGGCCTCTACTGACAACAGCGTCTGCAAGTGACACCATCTGCCAGCTTGAGTCGAGCTGGGATGAACTAGTTTATTTTGCTGCATCTTCCCTGCGACTGTTTCATCTCATCATGAATTTTTGGTGCAAACTGGACTTAAAATAGAGAGCAACAACTGACAAAATAAAATGCTGTGCAGCGGAGTTGCTTCCCAAGGAGCCACATGTTACAGCTAGCTTGATTTCCAGATGTTGCCTACCTCAGCTTTAATGTAATAAACATGAAGAAAGGTAAAATTTTAAACTAGACGACATCAAATCCTTGGGTTCATCAAATTGAGTCAGTTAGTTAGGTTGTATTCTAGCAGCTATCAGTTTAGCCAAATTGTCTAAACCTATTTATTTGTTTTTTAAACCAAAATTAAAGTATCCTTCATTGTTGCTTAACCCCCCCGCCACCCTTTTCTTTAACAGAAAAACTACAACTACAGCCACAGGAAGTGCAGCATGCCAAAGTTCATAATGAAGTTTCTCTGTGATCTGGCGGATAATAACATTCAGTTTGATAACTGGCATTAATTTTACTGTTTGCCTTTGTTCCTCTTTAGAGAAGTTTGACAGCCTGTCTGCCTGACTGTGTTTCTTGCCCTATTAGATTCCTTTTAAACAATGCTGCTGCTCTCAGTGTGATTTACCTGGTCAATACAATTGGTTTTTAGCACAATAGACAATGTGACCAAAACCGAGAAAATGAGCCCCAAATTGCAGTAAACTGAAGTTATGCTTAATTCTTAGTAGTGCCAAAAAGACAGATTGTTAAATGAGGGAAGCAATCAGTCTTTTTATATTATGTGGCAGGTGTACCTCAGGCAGTTAGAGCTCTGGGTAAAAAATAATAAAGTACTGCATTTTACACTGTAGCTATAATAGTCGCCCATTTATCTCAGTGCTCCTGTAAAACCTAAAACATTATGTTCAGAAGACTGTGTATTTTTAAATCAGTGTAGGAGCAGATGCCCGCGGGTCACAGTGTTAAACAATCAAACACATGACTTTTCAGCACAGGCTAATTTTCATGCTGAATGAAGGAAACGGACTTTCCCTAGACCTAATCTCTTTATGCACACTGAGCTGTATGTATCAAGTTTGCAGACGTGCTAATCAGAGGAGACAGGACAAAAGCAGAGCAGGAATGGATGAGGGACACCACAAGAGCAGGACAGACAGTTAGACAGAGGAATGACAGGAGGCTCTTTCCACCCAATGAGTCATGGAAAGCTCCTCAGCACGCTGACAGGCAGAGCGGCGTTTCGAACACACAGCCTGCCCTGCAGTCCCACCCGCTTTCGGCGACTCATTACTCAACTTTTATTGAATCTGAAATGTAAAGAGGGGGACCTATGTGCTCTCATTCTTTTCTCTCCGTTCTTTTCCTTCCCGCTCTATCTGTCCGCGGTGGAGTATGTCACGCAACGGGAGCCCAGCCTCAGACAGTAATGCAGACAAGATTAATTTCCTGATGTTAATTCCAGTTGGAACAGAACACAGAAAAAAAAGGGGCTCTCCAGTCCCGTGTAAAACTGGGCGTGTGTCCACTCCACCTTTCTGACTAAGCCCATAAGGCTATTTCCAGATTTCACTAGACTGAAATGAAACCTGAATGAATGTTTAGATGTTGCTGGCAGGGACTTTGTTCCTCTTGTGAGTAACCTTTAAAGCTAATGGAAACTCTCTATATACATTTAGATAGCAGACGATGAACTGTAGCAAGTTCATCCTCTGAAAGAATAAACCTCTGTGTCGCTCTGATCAAGGCAGGGCATGAACACACAGGGTTAAGTGCCCCCAGCATTAAATACATCTGGTATGACAACAATTTTCCCTCCTTTTTTGAGGCTAACAAAATGAAAATCTTGACTTATGTCTGTGAATATGCCTGATTGTCTGCATGGGGTTTAATAGTTTAAAAAGTCTCATTCCTGAACAGGCTGCTGGTTGCTAAATCAGATTACTCCCCTCAGACAATCTCTTTTTGTCTGCTGCTCGTCTGCTTTACACGTTATCGCCGTGGTTCCCAGAGTCATGTGTTGCTAAGAAACCCTCCATTTTGGCATCAGCAGACCGTCCCTGTGTGTCCCATGATCACACCTAGCATGGGCCGGCGAACACTCGGCTGGGGAAGCGGATAATAAAGTGTGGAGTGGCCTGAGTTTGTACAAGCTGTAGTGGGGCTGCGAGGCTTCGAAACCAAGAGAAAAAAAGCTTGAGAGAAGAACTACCACATACTGACATTGCATGGACTTTCAAGCAACATTAAAGGCCCTGGAGACGGATGAGAAATAGATATTTTAGGCAGCGCTAACACTTTGACAGGTCCAGAGAGGAGCCTCTCCTCTGCTGTGCCCCCCAGAGTACCGCCGCCCCAAACAAAAGGCAGAGAAGGAACAGAGGAGGTCCCTGACCCTCACAGGGAGACCCTCTGATGACCCAGCAGAAACAGGAAACAGGAAGTGTGACCCCTGACCTCTTTTGGAGGGGGCAGGGGGTCCTGTTACACAGTAACACGTGACTGTGCCCAGTGACAACAAGCCCAGGATGAGTGGCTCAGATCAGAGGCCGCAGCAGGAAGACTCAGCTGTTCACGTCTCTGCTCCCTGACAGCTCAAAGAAATATTAGATCAAGAGCGTGGAAAGCCCACAGCGCACACACACACACACACAAAGGTAAAAACACTGTGTGTGCCGTGGTTCCTGCTTACTGAGCCGGCTGCCAGGCTTGTGCAGCAGGGTTTTTATAAGCCGGCTGCGTGATAATTATACCCACTGGGGTGGTAGTGCTGTGGGAGCAAAGGGGTGGAGTGGGTAGAGAGAGGCGACCCCGACTCAGGCCTCAGGGCTGGTGGTGGGGAGGGGCAGAGAAACAGGCGACAGGGAGGGAGAGGTGGAGGTATGGAGGTAAGGAGGAATGGGTGGCAGTGGTAGAAGGGATGGTTGGGCCTCATTAGCAGGCAGACTAATTGGGAGGAAAAGGACCCTCACATGCTCCGTCTGACCTCCCAGCCAGCAGGGGAGAAAACTGGAGTGGGAGAGGGGTGTGTGAGTGTGTGTGTGTTTGTGTGTGTGTGTGTGTGTGTGTGTGTGTGTGAGGGTGGGTGGGGTATATGTTAGTTGGATTCCTAAAGTTAAGGAACCATAACTCCCCATAACTCCACAAATCCTAAAGCTACCATGCAGCCAGAAGTCTCCGGAAAAACGAAAGGATAATATGCATGTGTGGTGCCCTGACGGGGAAACCGAGTCTGCCTCTGCAAACGCCCTGCAGCTCCTCAGAGGTTTACACCAGGTGTCACACTTCATTTAAAGAACCCTCATGGCTTATCCCTGCTCACAAATATAGCGGCATAACAGCCCTCCTTCCTCCTCTGCTTCCAGAGCAGTCGTACTTCACACACATAAAAACTAGGAAGGAGAGAGGACAAAGGCCCTGAGGGGGTATATTAAATAACGCTTCAAAAACCCTCTGTAAATAACATCAAACAGAAGGCAGCCTCTTTGACTGGAGCGGGCATAATGGCCAGGTTAGCAAGTGTAAGTTTACAAAACAGCAGGCCTGGTCTGACACCCATGGTGTCTATTAGTCTGATTGTAAGCACACCCCGCAGGACTGGCCACCGAATGCTGGCGCTGTCATGAGGCAGCTTCCATTTTATCCCTAAAATAATTACAATGCACGTTACACTGTATTTACTCATACGTCTTAAAGAGTATTTGAAGTGTGGCTTGACTTTATAGCCTGTTGTGTGCTTATGTGTCACTGCTGTATATGAGCTGGAAATGTTGCTGCTTGAGTTATATTCCTAAATATGTGTGTGCAAGATTAACTGCTGCAAGTGTGCGCAGTAAAAACTGTCATTGCTTATGTGTGTGTGCACTCTGCATGCACAAGGTGTCGAGCACACGCTGCCCAGGCTCTGGTGGCTCGGAGGAAGTGAGACTGCGCGATGGAATTTGTGGTGCTCGGGATCTGGTTTATTTTCCACCCTGGATTCCTGTCCTACCTGCAGGATTTTCCCAGGTTCTGGCTTCAATTAGACTGGGAAGCTGGGGAGGAGAGGAGGGGGGGGATCTAGGGGTTTAGGAGAGGGGGAGACGGAGGGGGGGACTGGAGGAGGGAAGGGCGACAGAGCTGGAGTCTGTCACACACAAGTCAGCACAGCTGGAGAGACGGAAAGAAAGGCAACGAACAGGGAGAGATAGAGAAGTAAAAGCTAGAACACTGGAATGAGGTGTGAAAGAATTAAAGCCTTGGCACGCAATATAAGGATGTTTGCTATGTGTATGGGATTAACCGAAAAATCTTTCATAAAGACGTCTTTATTATCTTTGCTATTTAAATGTGTCGTCTCCAAAGAGTGTCATGTAGCCAAGAAAAGGCTGTCAGAATAATCCCAGGAGGTCTGACCCTCCAAATGGCAAACTCCCCTCACAGATGAGTGGGAAACGCTCTGTAATCAAAGTCCAATCACATAATTGCTCTATTTTGCCACTAGCTCAACCATCTCCTGTGAGATTAGTTGTTTCAGAGGAGAAACCTGATACTCTGGGAAGTTAAACAGATGTTCTGAAAAACAAACTCATCTCCACAGAACAGGAACACATCACCAAAATAAAATGTTCTAATTTAAGAGCGCTGACTCCAGATACGTCTCCCCGCAAGGCAGCTCACTCCGCCAGCTTTACACAGACAACGTATTAACGTAGTTTCACAGATACAGCGAAGTTCTCATTAAGATTTGTCGGACTGGCATTGCAGAATATCTCCAACCTGATGTCACAGCAGAGGAAAGCGTGTCAGTGTACACTCGTCTCTATCAGCTTTAACATACACAGGCCTCGGCACACAGACAGGACCTCACACAGGAATTTGTTACACAGTGTAAGCATGCACAGAAATGTCCATGGCTCCTCACAGTCCCACACTGTTTAAAGATTCCAAGTCGAGAAGCAATAACCGAAGGATAAAGCAATTTCTCTTCATCCATTTATAGCGCCCAGTTCACTTTAAACTTGGCCACGGCTCAGTCATGACATCAGCTGCTTTAGGCGTGAGAAAACACTGTTTTATAAGCTGAGGCGAGCTTTTTCTCTTTTTTGGTGTTTAGTTTAGCCTCACAGCGGCACAAAGGCAAGGGTCTCCCTGCCAGATTGTCCCTGTATCTGCTGATACTGTGATCAACACTGACAACGTGAGAAATGACACATTTCCGCTGCTTACTTGCATTTTACAGGGCCATCGTCACGGAGCACTTATGAAGTGCAAGAACGAAACATCAGGGGGATTAAAGTTGGAAGGAAGTGGATTCTTTGGAGGGGTCCAATGTCCCTCTCACCGTTAGAGAGTGTAGCCCCTACATTTTATGACACATTCTCACAAACTGCGGGTTGGAGCTGATTCGTGGTTAGAAAGTGGGTCAGAACAAGCTGGAGGAACCATTGATTGTGTTCACTGCTTCAGCCAAAAGGAGAATAATGTTCATTCAAATGGAAAACGTGTGCAG
>JAPXVT010000029.1:6679916-6691806 GCA_029823135.1 Acanthurus reversus
GCAGCAGGGGAAGCACGGGTCAGTGAGGATAGACGACCAAACCACGATTGCCGACATCAACAGGCAGGATGGAAACACGACTGCATCTCTGCTGAAGTTGCAGGAGAACCTGTGGCTGTGGGCCTCAGAGCACTTACTGACAGAGAGATCCTTCCCCAGCTAAAAATAAAACCGTGGACCTTCTTGCTGTGAGGCAACAGCGCTAACCACTGATCCACAAAGCCGCACAACCCAGCAATCAAGCTGAGTAACAGATATAACAGAAATAGAAAACCCCCAAAGAAGTGAAAGTGAAAAACAGGTGCATTCTGGTCCAGCAAAATGCTTGTCTCTAAAATGCTTGTGGTGGATTTTCCCATGATGACTTCTACATTCCCTATGTTGCTTATAAACTCTTCCCTCAGTGGGGTTTTGTGAGACCTTTCTGCTGTCTCTAACAATTTCTGTGACCATTGAAGACCATTAAGTCTGAAGTTGTGGGAGATTTTATTGATAGCACATTCACAACTTCTTAGACAGCCCTCATATATCTGTATAACTATATATAAATGCAATATACTGTATGTGCATTAGTAAGTGGTGGTGCTTATGGGGTGTTATTCTGTGTGCGTGGGGTGGGGGGGCATCTCTTTGCACCTGCTCATATATAACTAGACTAACTACAGCTGTCAAGTAAATGTAGTTGAGTACAGAGCACAGTATGAAGTGCAATGTTTCACTCTAAAATGCAGCAGAATGGACACATCAAGTAGTATAACATGGAAATATTTATGTGAGGGAAGCACTTACTTAACTTTGTACCTCTGGTATCAGTCAGCTCATTTAACTCTAATATGAAAGTTAAAAAGCAAAGTTGCAAAAACTTTGAACTATTCCTTCATTAGAATTTTCTGCAGTGAGTAAATTAAAGCAAACACATGTACGCGCCTTGATTTGCATCTCCAGAGTATCAGCTGAGAATATATTTTACCTCTAATTCAAGTCCATTTTATTATGTATATTGCACCCTTTATACGAACATGCGGCTTAAGTGCCTCACACAACAAAGCTGAATGACAAAAACCAAAAACATTTTTAAAAAATTAATAAAAATTTGCAAGACTAGAAACTTGACAGTGTAATGTTAAAAATAAATACGTGAAAATACCAAAATAAAATAAACACCAGTAATATAAGGTGATATAAAAATGATCACTAAACTGTAAACAATAAGGATATAACATTACTTCAAATTAAGAAGTTACATCTTTAATTTATAAAAAAAATACCAAGAGAGCTTGTGTTTCTTATATCCAGAGACAGTGAGTTCATAAAAACAGAAGGTACTATCACTCGATACTTATATGGGACACATAGGGAACATTTAAAAGAAAAGCTGGGAGGACCTTTGTGACCTGACTGGAACATTAAATAGAAGAAAATCTCGGATATTGTGGGAGCAAGGGCCTTTAAAGCTTTTAAAAATGTAAAGGAAAAAGAGATACACGAAGGAATATCATCATTTGTCTTTGTTTTAGTTAGGATGCAACATTTTGAACTTGAACAGAGTTTTCTGACAAACTTTAAAATAATCCAGTAAAAAGGGAATTACAGCAATGTAAATAAAAGTGCAAGTGAGTATTTCAGCATCTCTTTTAGTTAAAACATTTTGACTTTAGAGATTTTTCTCAAATGTAAAGGGATTTGTCAATGACCATATTAAAAATGAGAATTAAAAATGAAATCAAACTGATTTTGTGATGTAGTCCGAGCTGCCTCATTCTTTAAAGCAACACCTCAGCAAGGAGGTGCTGATCTGACAGTGTAACTTGGATATTATATTTGCTTCCACCATTAGACCTGGTTTCATTTCATCTGTTCAGTCACTCACTTTCATCCTCGTCTTCTCAGCTGTCAGCAATTGAACCTCAGTGTCTCCAGGTTTGACAATCTGAACATTTTTCCCCTCACTGTCATGCGGAGCTGTTATTTTGAATACATCTGTTAGTTAGAACCAGTCAGTCTCCTCTGACCTCTCTCATCTGTGAGTGCTATCCAGGACCACTGCTGACTGGCGTTTTTTCACTGTGTAAATAACAGCCATCACTGACTGCAGTGCGCCAGAATCTCAGGAGGCTGTCACTTTTTGGAACAACATGTCTGGCACCGACAACCGCACTACATCTAAAGTCACTTAAACCGCACGTCTCTGCCGTTTTAACATTTAGTCGAGCAGCAGCTGAGCGTCTCATCTCTGTCTGCGCGCATTATGCGTCGTCTTTATTTATATGTGACTCACTGTCTGGAGGAGAGAGCTGCTGACGTGAACAGGGATGTGCGGCCAAGAAAGTGGGAACCAACTCTTTTGTTTTGAGGACGTCAGTCATCAGCTTGAAACCGTTTTTTCTGACTCGCTTTGTTTTTTTCTGTGTGCTCACTGCTTACCTTGGAATATGGCAGCGTTCTGGATGATAAGACGTTTGAGCTGAGCACTGACAACCTGCAGGCCAGACTCCATGTTGCTGCGTGCAGCTACCTGATACCGCTCCTCCATCTTCTTGGAACAGCAGGTCGGGCCTTTGGTTTGGCAAACCTGCAGATCCGCACCTGGCAGGAAATCAGCAGAGACAGGACAGAAGTCGAGATGAGCGGAAGGGAAGGGGTTGGAGAGCCACTTTTGTTTAATTTTCGCAGAACAGAAGCCTCTTCCTACACACCAAAAAAAGATTCAGCTGCATCATCTGCATGCTAAACACAGGAAACACTATCTACAGCAGATTCCGCAGCCTTAATGAGCGGATGATCATTATGTAGAGGCTGCCTTATTCAGCAGGGCTGAAGTCAAAAATAATTTGCGGCTATAAATGAGTCATTTTGATGTCCATTCAAGCAATATACCGAGGCCATATAGTCATCCTCAGAGATCAATTTGGTCAACATAAACTTTCTCATTCCAGACCACACTTTTCACACAGATGATCAAATAAAGTATTTTCCAGGCACCAAGATGAAAGCAGGAGCCGGGCGGCATGCAGACAAACAGACCTGCTTTCACTATGCATATTTTTAAAAAAAAACAGCCACGAGAAAGACTGAAGGCGATGAAAGAGCATTTCTGCACCTGGCCACTGACACTACAAGTTGTTTACACATAAGAAATAATTGGATTCGCTTAGCTCTTTTGAAAGATGCAGAGGTAAGCCCTGCGAATGAAAACGACGGTGACATCGATATCACGGGACGACGTAGCCGTACACAACCAGATCAAAGAACAAACGCCCTGAAGAAATTAATGCCATTTGAGAAAAGGGACATAAAGACTGAGGTTGGAATTTAGTCTGATCAAGGGTAGCCTCACAAGCCTCAGCTGCTGCTACAGTGATGCTGAATAAACTGCAGCTTTTTGTGTGACGATGCACTGAAGGACATTTTGGACGAAGAGCAATGCCATGTTTTATCCATGAACATCCCTCTGTTATCACAATGTCTCACAAGCAGCATAAAATCCATTATTAAAGTGCAGGTCAACTATCTTAACTAAGGTGGTTTGTAATGAAGAGAAACTACACATGTATGTTGCAGTCAAATCATCTTTACTGGGAAAGAAAGGTCCAGTGGAATCTGTACTTTCTATAGATGCGCTATACGTTTCCAGCATATTCCCACATCCCTGCTGTAAAAGGATGCATGCACAAGACATCACACAGACATAAATAGGCCACAACCCATCTGATGTTTAAACACAAAGAGGAGTTCCCTCTCCTCCGTGCTTCCCTCTCTCCCTCTCTCTCCATCCCATGTGGCTGCTGAAAGCTTCAGCGGAGGCTGCAGTCGAAACGTGCCAAGCTGTGTCGAGGAGTTGTCTGCAGGATCTGCTGCCTGAGAGGCGTCAGTGACAAGGGCCTGATTGATGGTGTGGTAAACAAATGTCAGGGGAGTCTGCCAGCTTCGGCTGCCGCTGCTCGGGGTGCACGGGATAAGGAGACGGAAGCGGAGAGATTAATTTGGAGAGAGGGCTTGGATTGTGAGTGCATATATATTTATATCAGAAAAGTCTTCGTAACAAGCGAGTCAAAAGACAGAGGAAAGGCTTTTGTTGAGAGGCTTTATCTTCATATAAAAAGTGAATATCTCCACTGAGGCTTTGTCTCTTTGAGATCTTCAAACAATAGCTCTTCAGAAACAGCTCAGACTGTAACAGCAGGCATGGAGGGGAGTTAAACTAGCAGGAGATGCAACAGAGTGGCAGTGTTGATAATTAATAAGCACTGAGGAGTCAAACAGGGAGCAGCTTTTGCTAACCCCATCCTGACTCCCATCAGGCTTTAAAGTGTAGAGTCTAATGAGTAAAACAAGCAATAAAACTGTCACACAGCACCTTTTGTTTGCATACTGACAGGCTTAATATCTTAAATCAATACCAACAAAGGACTCCTGACAGATAAGATCAAGTTAATTTCAGACTGCAGGGGCAAAATTATTAAGCTGTCAATAGCACCACAGGTGAGGCGAGTGTGGCCGGCGCAGAGGAGAGACGAGGATTTAGCCGTCATCTCTGGCAAAACAGACAGTTTCATCTGCTCGTTTGTCGTTTTGCAGATGATAAATGTGTTTCATTACAGAAGTTCCACAGCGGAGAGGAATAAGTGCGGGATCCAGCAGGAAAATGATTCCCCGTAGAGTTTCACAAATAATAAAATCACACCGTCTAAATAAAGCCTCCGTTCTGACTGACAGATCACTTGGGAATAAGCTTCCTGCTTCTCCTCTTTGCTTTAGGCTCAGCTCTCTTTCTCCTCCCCTCCTCTTTTTTTAGTCCTTGTCATCCCTGCATAGTTTTGTTCTGAGCCTGTTTCACTTCTCCTACCTTGAGCTTAATAGCTATCGGGCACCGAGAGCACCTTTCCATCAGTCTGTTATTGGTTAATTAGTCGATTTTTGTGTCCTGATGGCCAATTCTCGCAGAGAAAATGAAGAAAGACAAGGTGCAGGGCTAGGAGCAATTTAGATGTAAATTTCCTCAACATACAATCTCAGCACAAGGTGACGCCGTTAAATTATTACGTACTTTCAATCAATACACTGAAATGGTGGGCCAGACGGTTCTACATGCACAACAGCAGCCGTTTTTATGAGCGTCAAGGTCTTTGAATGCCTTTTAAAAACGCATTGATCGCCCCTCAGTTTGTCACAGCCGTATCTGATGGACCTTAGCTGCTTCTCTCATGACAGAAAGTTTCTGTTCAAATGCCACGAGTAAAAACTCCGGCAGGGGCTCAGACATGACAAGTACAGTCCCTCCTCTCACTTCTTTAACAAGCTCGGGGACTCCAAGCCAAGGGAGCCGGGACAGCCACAAATACAGTACGTGTCTCTCAGTTTCCCCGCACCAATTAGAAAGCTATCACTATGCAAGTTTAATGATGGAGACCATGGGGGAAAAACAAGTTGTATTATGATATAGAATATGTTAAAAGCTGTTCATTATGAGCATAAATTATACATCAGCTACCAGTGTTAAGTCAAAGCATGTGGGACTCCTTGGCTTCCTCTCCAGGGCAAAATAAGGCAGTGTCACTTTGTAGAGACAATAAATGAAATAAAGATAGCGCAATTTACAACCAACCTAAGGAATAATAATGTCATTAGCTACTGGGGATTACAATTGTTTTAAGTATTTTTAGTGCTTTCCTCACTGCTCTACTTTAAGTCGTTTGATGAAGCAATAATTTGAAAGCTGGAAGCATGAATGTGAAAGAGCCTGATTTCTGTTTTGTTTTTTTGGGTGTTTTTTTTTAAGTGTACACAAAACAACAAGGCAGCAAACACAAGAGCCCTTCATTAAAGAGTTTTTCAAAAAGAAACACTGAATAAAAAATACAAATCAGCACCTAATGAGACACCAAGACCCCTCGCCTCAGGTCAAGTCGATCCACCTGAGTCGCGTCTCGTGCCGTTTAAACAGCAGCAGCGTTTGTTCTTTGTTATGCAGGTTTTCGTGATAAACAACAAGCCCTGATGACCCGACCCTGCGGCTAATTACTGAGAGGCCCACATCTCCTGGACCCTTTTTTTTTTTTTTTGCATCCTGCTCAGGAATATCAAACATGAAACTTAAATCGTTTCAGCTCAGCAAGGAAAAAAACTTCAGATGTCCCCAAACCTTTTTTGTTTCTTCCAGATACTGACTCTGAGACCTGAGGGTTCATACACTGAGTACAAATTACATACTTACATTTAAACAGTATATATAATTATAGATACTATTACTGTTATTTTTTAACAGCTGTATACTATTAATTTTGCATGGGTGTGATATGATTGCTGTCATTGTTTGTAAACATGAACAGACAGACAGAACAAATAAACTATGAAACTTTCTTTTTTTTTAAAGTCCACCTGAAATGAAAATTGTCTTTTTAATCCTTTACATCACATCTCCTATACTATTGTTTATTTAACATTTTTAGCCCCAAAAAAAGGAAAAAAATCTGTTTTTTGTATTTTTCTAACAAATATTATCATATTTTTTATCATATTTCAATCACATTAGAAAATAAAAAATTAAAATTGAAATAAAAGGCACATGATTTTCATCATCCTCTTCTTCGTCCTCCTCCACCACCTCCTGCTGTCCCTGCTCTGCTAACAGGGATGATGACGGAGGCGAGGGGTCCTCCACAATAGACAATAATTAACATTAGCCTCTAACTCCATATTGCTCATTATATCACCATTATCCTCCATGTTTGTTGTCATATCACTTTTCATTGGTCCAACAAATTCCTCCCAACGTTTTGTCCCACCCTATAACCTGTTTACACCAGAAAGACACAATGACTAAGGAAGATAATCTCAAAATTTCATTCCTGGTGGACTTTAATTAGTATGTGCTATTGAACATTGTTACTCTACCAGAAATCATTTTTTCTTCGTAGTTCTAAAACAACACAACCTGCCGTGTAGGCTTCTCTTATAGAGCAGTGAAAAGTGTGGGGTTTTTTGGGACACACAACCTCTCATATTTCCCTCAAAGGACCAAGGCTGCACTGAATAACTCAAAGCTTTGTTTACTATGTGAACACTGGAATTCTAAAACCACATTTGAGTGCTTGGGCTATCATCTGCTGCTGAGCTTTAAGTGTTGTGTGGGTTGGATGTGTGGAGTGGAGGTGATGATTGTACCAGCCAGTCAGGAGCAGATCAGAGTTTCTTGAGAAATAAACAACCGAAATGGCTTCAGATTCTGCTCTGGTCAAAGTCTTTTACCGGTTGGAGGAGAAATCACATCTTTTTTTAAAAAGAAAAGTGAAAACAAAATAACTGAAAGAACCAGAGTCGGGTGAGTGCTGAGTTCAGTCAGAGGCTGAACTGAAAAAACGAACACACCCTCACTGTTCCTTGCTAGCTTACAGTTAATTCTTTTGTATTCTGGCTTTTTGGGGGGAATAAACTCAAATGATCACACAGTCAAACAGGGGCATGCAATGCAAGATACACCTCCGCTTTTTTGGAGGGGGTGACTTCATAAAATATGACAAACATTTAAAGTGTCATTCAAAAGTCTAAATAGAAGCTTAAAATAAAGTACATTTAGAGGCTTGACAAAGCTACCAAAGTGGTTTATGAACACTGGCTACTTGTGCAGTAAAATATCTGCTAAGTTGAACAGGGGTTCAGTACGCTGCTCTAAAGTGTGAGGATCCCATGAAGGGGCTAATAATTTACATGATATCCGATTGGTGCATATGTGATGCAGCATTTTTTGGAGGCCATTCTGATCCTGTATCAGAGCAACAACTCTAAAAGAACTCCTCCTCCTCTGCAGGACCACTGTGCAGTGGTTTCTAGTGAAGTATGTGGCAGCTGTCAGCCCAGCCTCCAGCAAACTACTATTACTCTTCCATTTAGTGAGAATCTGATGCTCCTCTCATGAATCAGGTCAGACCCTGCTGTCAGAGATCCCCCACATCCTCCGCTCAAAACCGCAGCTGACACTGATGGAGCAGCTTTCACACTCATGTCCTGGGGTAAGTGCTCGACGCTGCATGTGCGCCTCTTCCAAATACATGACGACACGATGGGGCGAACTGACACCCAGCCTCCATTTCACCTTCAGACACTACAACCGCCCACAGCAACAGCCACAACAAAGACGTGAGTGGTACTCCTACAGCACAGTTTGTTGTAATGTCTCTTCTCGGCACTCTTTAGAATTGTGTTAGTGGAAAGAAAAACTTGAGCTTTTGTTTTTGTTTTTTTTCAGCGTTTTTCGCCCCTTGGCACCACATGCAGCATTATTAGAATTCAGCTCTGTATTCCTGCGGACATCTCTCTGAATCAGCCGCCTCCCCCACACATTACACCATATCAATACAGGCTACTCCACGTCTTCCCATCACAAACACACACACACACACCCACACACTCACAGAAAGTGATACTTCTCCTGTCAAATCACAGCAAGCCATCGTCAACATTTAATTTCATCAATCTTTCATTCGCTGTACGCCTCAATGAAGAACTTGTGTTACATTAGGCTGCACGACAAGCCCTCTGTTTCGCATTCACTCCCCAAATATTCTAGAAAGCAAAAAGTTCAAAAGAATTACAGAAGATGTAACTGTGACGGGAAACCTTCAACTTATTCTGTATAAATTAATTACAAGGATATATTATGGATGAGGCATGGACCAAAAATGTACTAAATATATGAGAAGTGGCTGCATATTTCATGCTTTTTGAAAATGTGAAAAAAGAAAAAGAAAAAAGTCTGCTCATTAAGACAGAAGTGGAGGAGCCGAGATTTATGGAAATCCTACCTAAAGTACGAGCCTTGGGCCATAACTCTGTCTCATTGCGGATATTACTTCTCAGAGTTTTATGTATTGCTTAAATATTGTCTTGAATGATGGCAGAGATGTCAGCACTGGGTGAGACCATATAGAACACTGAAAATATGCAGAAGATGTATGATTGTTCTTTTCAAACAAGAACATTTTTCCTACAAAAACAATTGAATTTAATTGAATTAGGATCAGAATTTGACTTTATGAGTCTTTTGAAAAAATTGTCATTTTGCAGCAGCCACTTGGATGCAGATCACAGAGAAACTGAATATATTATAGTGTGTAAGTATGAGTGAAAGCTGTGAATGTGATTATTGTTGATGATGTAATGTTTGGTAATGCAACCATTCATGCAAACACACTGAAAAACAATTAATCAACATTAGATTATTCCAGCGCTTTGGGGCCCGCTCTAATCTTTGCTTATTTTCTTGTGAATTGCTGGAAAATTTTACCCCTGAAAATTCTCCATAAATACAAATTAAAAAAAATCACTGTTTGGATGCAGCCACATGCACAGCCTTTTGTTTTAAATGGCCACAAGCCATAAAGGCTGGGGACCCTTGCGTTTTTCCATGAAATGACGCCCACATTTCACAAGGTTATCATCACTCCTCTCTGGATTCACGCCTCATTGTTGCAAAAATGTTGGTGCCAGTGTGAAGAGGCTTTGTTAATTTACTGTACGAAAAACCTCCTTTGGCACAGCCAGTGTCCTAACTCCTAAATGAGCTGAGGAGAATCTTTATTCACAAATCTTAGACTATTACAAGAGAAATTTTTCATATTGGAATCCATTTCTTGTTCACTCTTTTTTTGTCTCTAAGTGCTGCAATCCCTTCCTATTTTATTTGAACACAGTCTTTCCGAACATGGAGACCTGAGTTTCTCTGTGTTTGGGAAGCCTGCAGCATATCAGGAATTCTTCAATATCTGCATTTTATCAGAACACACATTTTGCGACTGTGAGAGAAGCACTTTTCCTCCGAGGTTTAAGTTTCCCTGCTATTATACTGGTAGTTATGTCGTTCTTCCCTAACTAAAGAGGTCCTGCTCACATGTGGCTCAATGGGACAAATGTTGAAACATTATAAAAGATTTTTTTTTTCCCCAGAACTTCAGTCTAACTTGACATCTTGTGTTCACCCCTGTGTTTGCTGCTACTGGATGTGTAATAACACTGCAATAACAACATTAGATGGCCTCTATATTCTACAAATGTTGTTGTCTAAATTCGACAATGCATTTACTTTAGTAAGTGTCAGACTGCATTTTAACACACACATTTTATTTGCTCAAAAATTACTAAACGATTGAGAGAGGGGAGGCGGGAGCTGTTGAGACAAAAGTTATTACGTCTGGAAAAATAGTTCCTTACAAGTGCTGTCTTCCTTGACACAGATGTTCTTTTAAACTATTGTCACACACTTTCAGGTATTTTCTGTAGTGTTTGTTGAATCTGGACAAAATGTAAACACCATATCTCATCGATAAAGCTATTTTGCAGAGGGAAAAAAAAAGGGTGGGATTTATGTAACCTATGTCGCCGATGTTGACAAAGAACAACAATATGTAGTAACACTGGTATGGTCCTTTAAGTCTTTTTTTTTTCTTTTGACCTTGTGAAAATACAACGTTTAAAAATTTTTTTAGGTTGAAACGCCTCACTTTGTCACAAACTCATTTAAGGAAGAAAGTAAGGAAGTGATCATAAAACTTTTTTTAACACAAAATAAAGAAATATTGATTGTTTTTTACGTTATACAGACTATGCATGAAAAATACAGTCTATATTAATCTTGTATGGCAAGAAGTCATGTTTAAGGTAAATGAGATCATTTAGATCCCAGAGAGGTGAAGCTCCGTGTTATTGGACAAGCTGTTTTTTCAAAGGAGATAATCATGTTTTGCACGTGGAGACTCAAAAACAGAAGCGATGCATCGGTTTTCTTTAGAGGACGTAACATGTTGTCATTTCAATTTCATGCTTATAAGATATCATAGCGTGAGAAAACATCATACAGTATAATAATAATAAAACAATGATTATGTATGCTTGTGTGCCATTAAAGTGGATTAGCATTTACTGTGCATGTATGTATGAATCAGATGCTTTATCCGCAGTCGCTTACTGTACTATTACCATCACTTCATAAAACCAGCAAATGAATATGCAGCAGAGAAGCCACGGGCATCATGGGAGCATGTAAGACAAAACTACCTCTTAACTGGCCAGGATGAATTGTCCTTTGGCTGACTGGTGAATTGATTTCCAGTGTAAGTAATGGTTTAGAGCTGCCGGGAAGGCAGGGGGTCCGGCTCGGACTGAGGTCTCTCTGCCTCACATTTGAGGGAGGCTAAATATTTCTCTTGGCCTGCTACGATGATCCCCCCCTTTGGCTGGCAGATAAAATGCTTGATGGCCGAGGTGGAGCGTTTGTGATTAAAGATGGATGCATGGGGAAATGTAGGGCGCAGTGGTTGGAGCTGCATGCACACATGGAAGGGAGAATAAAACAGGTGTAGAGGGAGCATGACAAAATATGCTTCAAAGTGCATTGCAAATCTTTCCTGCTGTTTGATTTGAAGCGTTTTGTGATTTGTAACACTCTTTCATGTTCACGGCACATTCAGTATTATTTGTTAAACCTTTTTGGATCAGGTGGGAGTGAGGTGTGTGAGAACTGCATGCTGAGAATGGAGGGAGAAAACAGTTAACCTGGAGCACTTGCCCATGCTGACATGACACTAAAAACACCCAATTAACATTTGCAGCTAGCTGTGATTCAGCCACATAAGAGGGATCTCCATTTACATACTGAATCAGAATGCATGCAACAGGCTCCAGCAGTACACCATCATGCTGTGTTTTGCCGAACTGGATGGGGGATTCTGTGTTCCTCAAACCCCACAGGAAGCTGAGTTATTTCATCATTAACTCACTGTGTTTTCCTTCACATCTAAAAAAAGTCAAGTTGCTTCTCTCAAGACACGTTCCTTCCTCATCCGAGACAGAGTCAATGACATTTGAGCTCCAGGGAGCAATAGTTATCCTGTTTGGA
>JAPXVT010000029.1:6859571-6870298 GCA_029823135.1 Acanthurus reversus
TTACACTAAGAGTGCAACATCTGGATTAGATAATTTGTTGGGAATTAACTGAGCCTGTATGCTTATCCACCTCATCTGATTACATCTGCTTGATGGTTGGTGCTTTTTTTTTTTTTTTTTTGGTCCAGCAGTCATTATTTTTCACTCGGCTCGTCAGTGATTCAGTTTTTGCTCCACACTTTTGTTTGATATGTTTTAAGACAAATGGAGGCTTAACATTGTGCAGTATTAACCTCGCCTCTAATCAGCAGCAGGCCCTCCGTGCGCTGTCACATCTCTCCGGTCACAGCAATGCTGGCCTTTCCATAATAGCTTATTCCCAATTAAATCTCACTGGTAATGTTTGACTTTCCAGTGACGCAAGAGGCTCCTGGGGTGAACATGTCAGCAACAATGGCTGCAGTGGGTGTGCACTGCATTAAAAGAACGCAGTAACGGGTCAAATACTGAACAGCTCTCAAAGAATCATCTGGAATCTGATGATGTTAAATGAATCAGCAAAGAATATTATTTAATATGAGAAATTGGTGACTAGTAATGATTTTTAAGCAACTGTCATAGCAAAGGACGGATCTAACAGTCACTGTTGATACTTAAATCAGGATTGTGTTTCTGTTCTATTATCCATTCCATCCAATTCCATCCAGGCTGCTGACGCATGAAAAAACCACGGCTGTTGTCACACACCGTTTTTTAGGTCATCTGTCGTATCAATCTCTGATTCTGTGTTTATATAGCGCCGAAGTCACACCCCTCTACTTCCGGGCCATGGGGCCCTAAATTGGGAAATATGAACTGTAGTCAATGGAAAGGGACAAATTATTTTTTGATCCAATTTGGTTTGTGCCCAGAATTACGCATGGTGGGCAATTTAAAAGACAATTTTTCATGTGAAGGAAAATTGTCGAGTTTGACAAAATTTTGTCATCAAAGTAAAACAATGTTTTTTGTGAGACCACTCAGTGAACTACATGCCTCATCTCGCACAATTTACGTCACCAACGCTTACATGGCTGTAGCACAGTTTCTTTCGATCCTTCAGAATGAGGGAAAACAGATTAAAAAAGGTAAAAATCATTACAAGCATTCGCATATTAGGGGCTGCAGCTCAGCAAACAGAGAGTGAGCCGATCGTTTTTATCATGTTACTACTAAGACTATCAGGTGTGTCGTTTTTCTAAATACATATTTTTCAAAGTCTTATACTTTAGCAGTAATGTGATAAACTACGACTTTTGTGACTTGCAAAATTATCTTTTAAATTCACAAACATCATATTTGAGATTGGGGCTATAATTTAAACGGGATCAAAAAAATAATTTGTCCCTTTCCAATGACTTACATTTATGGTTTTTCCTAAATAAGGTCCCATGGGGTCCACTGGAAGGGGTTTGACTTAATCACTCTGTTATTGGTTATTGTTGATGTAGTCTGACACAAAATTTTTTACACAAGGGAAAACATCAACACAGAGTCTTTGTTTCTGTCTCCAGCGTAAATGAACTGCTGAGTGTTTTACCTTTATTTAGTGCATGTCTGAACTGAGTTAAGTAGAAAATTCCATTTTGTTTCTGTCCTTCCATTGCTTGCTGGATCTTTATCTCACAGCTTTTTGAGTAGTGAGTTGACTACATGGAAATATTTTTAACATCAATGATCTTTACAAGAACTCATCCTTACATTGCATCTAGTGGCACCCAGTGCTCGCTGACTGCCTGAGTAAAATCTGTACAAACTGTAGCAGCCAGGACTTGATGTGCATGACCAGTCCAGCTCTGCAAACTCTGCCCTAATAGTTCCTGAGCCTTCAGAAAGAAAAATCCCCAGAGAAAGGCCTTTGTGGAGGTTTGAGAGGAATTATACGCTGACCCTGTTTATCTTGCTGCGACACAGCTAAAGTTCTTGAGTTCAGGAGAAGGTTCCTGGGTGTCTAAATAGTTCCTGTGTGCAACCAGTCCTCAGTCTTCCTAAATTGCAGAAAACGCAGCCTGTGGTGTGGTTTCAATGCTTAAACACTTGTGTTTCTTCATATTTGTCTATAAGTGCTAACATTAGTTTAAAATGTTTGCTTTTAATCATTTTGTAAGCGGTGGCGAGCCATTTTCCCCTCACAAAGACTGCAGCAGGGGTGGCGCGCTGCCTCCATAATCATCTAAATTTGTCAGCAGCTGTTTGCTAAATGCCACCTCTGACATGATCAGATAAACTCCTGCTCCTTCATCCTCCAATTACTGGAGATTGAAAAAGGTGTCCCGGTGTTGTTGTTGTTTCCTGGAACATTTCTTGTTGCCGAGGGCCTGTGAAGTGTCATCGGACAACAGACTGTGGCTTAAAGAGAGCCTCAGTCATAACACCTGCATAAAGATAGACATCTTTACCAGCAACCCCACTTTTATGGCTCATTTATGTGGCAACAAACTCACAGAGACCCAGAGAGACCAAACAACTTAGCATGGATGTCATAAATGTAATGATAAGACATTCTGATTACTGGGATTTATTATGATTTAAGGTGTGTGGCCTGCTGTAATCTTTTAGATATGAAATCACTGGCATCTAATGGGAAGGAAAATAAGCAGCACTAATGTGTTAGCATAGAGTGCGTCATTGTTCTCTGGTAGCTAATGGCTAATGTGTTGCAAAATAGTAATCATGGTGTTTTATGGCTATATTGTGGCTATAAAAAGAGATTTGTTTTTGCCATTCTTATAGATGTTTAGAGAGGCCTTGGACTTGACCATTATGCATCACTGATGGTTTAATTACAGCGACAACACCTGAAGCAGAGGACGGCGGAATTATGGCTGTTTGGAAGTGAACCATTGGAGTCAAAAGTTAAAGTGCTGCCATGTGAATTATTCATGTCAGATCCATAAGCATTTGCAGGCTATAAAACATTAATACAAAGCATCAGAAACATGCCCACACTGAGGACAGTACCCCCTTTTGTCTCCACACACTCACTCAGACGACTCAGTTTGGTGGAGAGCAGGCCGTCACATGATGGCAGTCATAATTCCAGCTTTAGACACATGCTTTAAAGTGTGTCAGTGAAGGGTTATTGTCACCGTTATCGATGTCCTCTTCCAGGTATTTTTATTACAGCCTCCATCTTATCTTCTACTTTATTGACCATTGGAATGTGCACATGAAAATACACAGCTTGTGTTTCTGTCCACGTACACACCTGATTTCACTTTTGGTTCCCATTTTATTTTCCCTAATTTGCTGTTTAAACGGATTATTACAAGTCAGACGTCATATATGTAATCCACTAACTGTCAGCCTTGTTTTGTTTAGGTAGGAGAGGATGGAAGTCCCTCACAAAAAAGGTGAGCCGAAGCTCCTCTTCATCCGTGTAAAACCCTCAGAAAGCATTGCATTACGTTGTGATTACGTGGGATTTGGAAATGAGTGAGTGATTTGGGGTTTTCTTCTCTTCTCGCAGGAATTAGACAAGATGCTGGCTGATACCCCGCCTGTTTGGAAAGGATCATCCAATTTGTTTAGAAATCTTCGCGAACGAGGTGAAGTAACCCTCTTGATGTATTACAGCTCTGCACGTAAATCCGTTGAAATTGAGTAGTTCCCGTTTATGCCTTTATTTTTTTAAAGTACCTGCGTGTGTCACTCAGAGTGTGCTGTGTTGTGCATATAAAGCTCGTATCCTCCAGAGAGTGTTGTAAATACTATCTTATCTCTCCATCAGACTGGTTGCATGTTGTGGATTTATTTTCGAGTAACCTCAGCAGGAGGGAACAGTGCATTGACAATAAACAGAATGATCCTCTCTGCTTTCTCTACTAAATTGCAATGACTGTGAAGTTTCCTGGAACTATGTACTTTGTGCTAAATAAAAGGAATGGAGAATCCTTCAAATTAATGTGAAAAAAAACCCCAAAACAAAACAAGAATTTTTGGTCATTTTTGGTGGTTTGTATAATCATAGTTATGAGCAGGGTTGGGGTTAATCCTAACCCTAACCCTAACCATAACCATAACTATAACAACATGTAAATGTGCTCATGATGTGTTATAATACAATATAAAGTTACACTTCAAAAAAGTGCTACTGAATTTTTTCAATTTAAGAAACTATATTGTCTATATGTTAAATTAAAAAAAAAAAAAAAAAATCCAATATTTGTTATTTAACTGAACTGTTACACTCAAGGGAGCTCCGGGTTACACACGCAAGTAATTAGGGATTGATTAATTAATTTAAAATTTAAAGTGTGACAATAAAACACCTCCTCTATATTAATTAGTGTCACATATTTGGGGCAGGTGTGTGATGATAACATCTATTCAATAGGCCGCTGACAGTCAAATCGTGTGATTCAAAATCAGAGATAGAAAATTATCGTAAACTTATGTAAAACAAAAATTTTTGCTAAAAAAGACTCGCGGAACGTTTTCAAGTGCCTCATTTTGCATGTTAACCAATATTCACTGCACAGACATCACAAGCCACATCTGAGCAATGCACTTGGTCATTCTGCTTCATACATCGTGTGCAATGACTGCACTCTGTAAACCTTCATTCATAATAGGGCTGCAGGATTAAAAAAAAAAAAAAGTTTTATATCATTTTATATATTTTTGAATTGAATTGAATTAAATTATATTTTGACACACAAATTTCTCCTTGAACCAATGTTGCCCTCCTATGATTTAAAAATAGCAGTAGTCCGTGTCACGATTTCACTTAAATTATGATTAATTGTGCAGCCCTAATTCATACTAATGTTCTATGTGGAAATGAAGTCCGTGTGAGTGAAGATTTTTTTGAATTCTCCCACCTGGGCCAGCACACTCCCACTCAGCAGGTCATACGAGCCTGTGGAGCATCAGATCTCAGTGTTCTGCCCTCTCCTCTGTTGCTTTAGCTAAGTGCCAATGCTGGGATTTGGGGCTTTTAATCCTGCTGTTAAACGTTGCGGCTTTGTCGGGGAGAAAGGGACCGGATTGATCTGTGAACAAAGCGTTGCTTTAGAGAATGAGGGAGCTGTTTGAACCCTGCTATGTCGAGACATGTCTCACTGGCCACCCCCTCCAACACGATCACCGTGGACATTATGAAGCCAAAGAATGGCATTGGATTACATCTCCGGGACTGCCACTCTGTATGAAGTGTTTCTGTGGAATTCTTTGTATTGTCTAACAACATCTACTTGAGCTCTGAGGCTCAGAGGAGGGAGGAGGGGGGCGGCTCCCTTCAGGAGTGAAGGTGTGTGGTATTGGTGAAACATGGCTGGAATCTTAAAAGTTTTTTTTCCCTCTCTGCTCAACCCATTAAAGCTTTAAAGTCTTTGAAGCCAGAGATCTGTTGTCATTATAGGGCCGTACCTGCCAAACAGAGAGAGCTGGGGAGAGAAGATGGTGCACTTTGTTTAGGGGATTTTTTTTGACGAACTTTGTCGCTAATTCTCTTTTCACACCTGAGTTTGTACATGTGTTTCACTTTACTTGTTAGCAGCATACTTTAGAGGAAATGTAGAAGGAGAAATAAAAGGACATCTTCCTTTGCAAGTTATTTTTTTCCCCTTGAGTGTTCCTCTCCCTGAAAATATCTCCCTGCAGCAAACCCTATACCAGAAGTCTTTTCCCATAACACCAAGAGCAGTCACCCAGAACTATCTGCGCTCGATTCTCTATCTTCCCAAGCAAACAAAAGCTTGGGAATGCTTTCAGAGTCAGAGGGGAGAAGCCTCCTGAGTTGACTGAGATGTCTGCTGACACTTACTCTTCCCTTCTCCGTGTCACACAACAAAGGGAGCTGAAGGACGCGACACAGAGCCTGAATCGGCCATTCTCAATCGGTGACAGATCACTCGAGAATGTATTACACCTTGTTACCCAAACACGATCAGAAGCCGTAGGCCTTAAATTTGTTTGGGTTTGTGTCCAGGTAGGTCAGCTCAGTTGTAAAGCTGGTGTTTGTGTGAGGGGAACACCAAGCATGAAGTAAAAGGCACCTTTTAAGATGTTATCAGTGAGCGCAAGAAGATTACTCTTGTCTGGAGGAGTGCATCGCTTCTTTGGATGGCTTATTCATCTCAGGCGGATGACTTTGAACATCTGTAAACACCTTGAGCTAACTGGTTAATGCTATTTGTTGCTGTCTCTTGTGAAAAGGGAACATTTAGGCTTTTGTTTCTTAGTTTGACAAATCTCCTTTTTTTTCCAGGCGTCATCAGTTACACAGAATACCTCTTCTTGCTCTGCATTTTAACAAGTAAGTATATATTTTAGCAGCCTCAAGGAGAGTTATCTTGAAAATTCTCCAGAAATAAGAGTAAATGTACTAGTTTTTGTTTGATTTCAGAGCCCCATGCAGGCTTCAGGATTGCTTTCAACATGTTTGACGCAGATGGGAATGAAATGGTGGACAAAAGGGAGTTCTTGGTGGTACGAGCCTCATCTTTATGAAAAAAAACCTAAATGCATTTGATCAGCATGTTTCTGCATAATAACATATGATCTTCTCACCAGCTTGAAGAAATTTTCCGTAAGAAGAAGGACAAAAAGGAAGTGGCTGAAGACGGGCAAAGATTTGACCAGCAGGTATAACTTGCGTTTAAATGCCTCATTAAAGCTGCTGTAAGGATTTTTTTTTTCTTTAACAGATAACCTGTCATTACGTAAAAGGGTTTTTATTTACCTAAAAGACCATTATAACCAACTTTGCAGCTCCCCTCACTTTGAGTTCTTGTTTTAATTTCACACTCGACTTGTATATATTTTTTCTTCGGTCATCCACCTGCAGTGGCTCAGTGCCCCACCAGTCGGGCCAAGAAATGTAGTGGTGCTTGGAGAAGTGGGCATACTCTCAATTTATTCCCCCAGTAACAGTGTTTGTGCCAATTTTCGATTAAAGCTGCCCATCCAACAAAGGATAAGCGCCCTTTTTAAGCAGTGATGTTCTATAAACAGTAGCATTTAGACTACTCTTATATATTGAAATGGGACAGTAGTCATTAGGATCATTATGAAATTAACATCAGCCGCAACGGAGATGTAGATTTTGCAAATCAATACCAGCCCACAGTCAGACTATAGGGTGAGACGATTACATAATTAGGGGTTTGAGTGAACTATTCCTTATTCCTCAGTCCATTCACACACCTTGCCAGTAGTCTACGGGCCAGTTGTTTCTTTTGTAAATAGTCTCTTGGAATAACTGATTTGCAGCAGATAGGATCAGAGGAGATTTAAAAGTGGGCATACTCAATGGAAACTGAAAAATAAGTGGGAATACTCTGTATATCTGCGTATACCCTGCACGACACTAGTGGATACACAGACCTTTTTCCCAAAAGCGTTTTATAAAAAGGTATTGAAGCGAGCAGGTCAGGTTCTAACCACCATAAAAGGCCAGTGTGCACTCCCGTGTAAGTGATGAGTCCTAAAGCTGTCACCTGTTAGAAATCTGTGCTACGGCATCTGTAGTAAAACTCCCACAGTCCAAGGATGACACCTGTAAAATTTAAGAGCCACTCAAGCCATATGTAAGCCTACCTGTACAGGAGTTACTTATGTCTGCTATTTTCCTTCTGCATTTGGTACCAATAAAAACTAAAGGAGCGTGTGTGTTGCAGGGCTCTCAGATCTGCCTCTAGTCTCAATTTTGCTAACGACTGAGAGAAAGTGAAACAGGTTTTAGAGATGAATATTATCCATTATAAAAGGAGAATGAAAGTGATTCCAAAGCTCAGCCTGCAAAGAATTACCTTTATAGGTCCACAAGAAACCCAATTGCCAGTAATATAATATTGATGGATTGTAATGGACCAAATGAATGTGAGACCGTGAGGAAGTTGTGTTTTATTGTCAGTACCACTTAAAATCTATGGGAAGTTTAACTTAACTTTCAATCCTTTCCTAAACCCATGGAGAAACACTGTCTTGTAAAACCAGGTTGAGTCACGTCTGAATGTTCATGAATACTCTGAAATGTCAAAACATTAAAATATGCTGGAAAGAAGCTGGTAGAATCATATCCAATGCCTGCATATTTTTAGTTTCAGGACTTTATTGTAAGTGCAAAAAGTGTTTGACTAGGCTTTAAAATTAGATACAATATGTTTACAGCACAAATTGCTGTATAAATATAATTTTACAGAACCATGATTACAACTTAAACTGCAGTTTTGTGGGCTTGACACAGAAGGTAAAGCACAGGTGTGATTAATAACTTTGATTATCTAAACTTTAGACTGCATGCTGGCTGAGCAATCAGTGTTATTAATTACACCTGTGCTACTCCTGCTATAATGCATCAAAATGCCTGCAATTAAAAATGTCTAATCCTTACTGAAAGCTGACAAATATGAGGTATTTTTACTCAAATTCTTCTTAAATGCTGCTTAAGAACAACTAATTAACATTTGCACTATTTTTATTCTTTAGATTGAGCAAAATAGAAATTTGTCCCTAAAAATCTGCTTTGCTTTAATTTGACAAAAACAAACAACTGTACATTAATAAGACATTTTTATCAGGCCACTATCACTGCTGAGTAGAAGGTAAGTGGAATGCTGAGAGTTTTATGATTTTAGCGTGACATCAGGGGAGCCAGACACTGATAAGGTCTGATTGGAAATTAGCTCAGGATGGAATTAACGTCCTCTCAGCTCATTTTTTTGTGTTTGAGCTGCTGCTGCCATCTGCTGGCAACACTGTTTTAAGGTCAGGCCTCCAGATCTTGTGTTCTACTAACACAGTTGGTACATAATGTAATAAGAATTTGGGCCACAGTGGCACAGTGGTAGCAGCTGGAAGGTCCCGGCTTCGATTCCCACCTGTGATGCTGTGGTAGTGTGTCTTCCCCAGTAGCAGTTCATGTCGTTTGAGCCTGGTTCCCAATGGCTGCATGTCTGTGGGAGTTTGTGTGTTGTCACTGTGCTCCCCGGGGTTCCCTTCCCTTCCACTGATAACATCTCAGAACATGCAGAAGCTCAAGGAAGATGGTCCCCGGGCCAGTGTTGGCTGCCCACCGCTTCTGGCTTTACTCAGGGAAAGATGCAGCAGGATGGGTTGAATGTGGAAAGCAATTTTCATAATACTTGTGACAAAAATTGAGACGGGGTTCATCTGTCTATATACACATTTTAACATTTTTTTTTGTCAAGCTTGGAAAGGATTTACTCAAGGACACAGTCATGCAGCCCTGCAAAAGGAAGGACATCCCCAACAACTCATTCCAACTGTAGGACACGAGTTCAGTTGCAATAGTTTGCAAACTGTGGCACAAACTGGTGGCTATGAAAGACACTAAAGTTCAAGATGATCTCTCACAGGTTGCGAATTGAAGACAAGTTAAGACAAAGAACACATCAAATATCACGACCAACATTACAGTTAAATATGCATGTCAGTGCATGCACTGTTGCTTTGTCTGTCACCACAGGATGAAAACATGTTCAGCTCAGTTTTCACTCACAGACCTGCAGGGATCAGATATGGTCATGTATGTTCAATGATCTGCTGAAGAGATCTGTTTTTTATGTTCTTGCATCATACTGAAAATGTGGGGCTGAGCAATTTTTTAAATTATCAGTACATCTATTTGGTTTTAGTTGCCTACTCAGTTTCTCTAAAATGTTCAGTTATGAAACTTATTGTGTGACAACGGTCAATAACAAAGCAAATTACTGCACCCATCAATTAAATTGCTGTCTGATTAAACTTAGGCTATCAGATTGCAATCATAGCAGCACACCAAACTACATAACTCCATTGTATAGAGTAACATAGTGACAACATTACTGATAAAATAATAACATTCTTTTTTTTTTTAACATTAAATGTGTCTAAATGTTTTCTGTTTAATAAGTTCACTTAAGATCTGCATTTTCTGGTTAAAGCCAATTGGGTCATCGTACAGAATGATAAGATGGAAATCACCAATCCCTACAGAGGTGTCAACAAACCATTAAAATAATGATTGTAATGAGCTAAAGCAAGATTTTAAGGTTTTTAGAGGCATTGACTTTTAGCCTGAAATCTTAAAATTCCTCTTATTGCAAATTATCAGGTAAATGTCAGATGGGAGAGGAAGTAATAATTCATTTTTATCACCATTACTGTACAGCACTTTAAAGCACCACTGAGCACTTTATTCAGTGAAAATCCATCAGGGCCTTTCAGGCATACCATAATGTTATTACAATATAATAATACAGTAAAAGTATTCAGTCTATTTGTCTTTCCTCTTCAGCACATTAATGAAGGCGTCTTTGGGAACTTGCACGCTGCCGATAAGCCGCATCTTCTTTTTACCCTCTGCCTGTTTCTTCAGTAGCTTCATCTTGCGAGTAATGTCCCCTCCATACTGCCAAGATAAAAATATCATATATAATTATTATATTCAGAGTGTTTTTGGCACATTTGCAAATTTAACAATTTTTAACAGTAAAGAAGAAACTTTACTCACACATTTGGCGAGAACATTTTTTCTATACGCCTTAATCCTGCAAGAGGCAAATATTTTTATGTCACATTTTTCAAAGTAATTAATCTGTTTAGCACACTTAATACAAATTAAATAGAGATGCACGATACTGGATTTTATGCCGATATCCGATTTGCTGATAGTTTACAACTCATCTGGCCGATAATCGATACTGATACTGATACATATGTATATTTTTCCCCACACCTAATTGGAGAGATCATCGAGTCTGTTCTGTAGTGAATTTACATACAGTATTATTCTGCAGACT
>JAPXVT010000029.1:7009392-7020923 GCA_029823135.1 Acanthurus reversus
CACTTTTTTAATATCCTATCAGCTAAACTGATTAAAATATCTAGAAGCTCATTAAATCAAATGCTTCAGCATAAAAACTGCAGTTATGATTCAACTTCCAGTCTCACTTACTTCTCCAAAGCTTTCTATCTTTTCCATTAAATGCAGCTAACAAAGGGATGATACAGAAGCGATAGGATCCAATGAGCAGGCATGTCAACAGTGTGAGATCACAGTTGGATGCTGCACTGCCCTGTGCCATTGAAGAGGTGTTGCTGAAAACATGAGCTGGAAATTCAGTCCAAGTGCAGCTTCGTAGTCCTGTGTAACCAGCCATTGGTTTTTAAGTTAAAAAGAAAACAGGGAACCTGCTCCTCTGCACCTCAGACAACATTGGTAGCTGTGTATGTCTGCTCACTTTCCTCCAGGCAACGATTGTGTGTGAACTAGAGTGGAACAGAACCCGTTGCCATGACAACAACTCAAGGGGGGTCTGCAGTTTGGAAAATAGCTCCACTCAGCCAATCATGGACATGCAGGCTGTTGAAGATGCTAAGAGGAAAGGAGCCCACTATCTAACAGTGCTTCCTCTCTTTTATTTTTTTTACAGAATGTAAAAAACCAAACACAAATCATTACCAAGGTACTCAAAGCTCAGCAGCAAAACAGAATGATTTGCTGGTTCTAGACTGTATTGAAGCTAGTTTATCGAGGTTATCTAACACAAAGAAAATTCTACTTTCTTACAGGGTTTGAAATAAAGAAATCTGAAATATGTAACACTGTTTTTATGATGCTAAGTTCCTTTATCTTGGTATATGTGGAGGTATTTAATCTGCCCTGATGGAGATTTACACCCAAGCCCCAGCCATGAAGTGGGTCACCACTTCAAATACCAGCCCCTCCCCTCCACATCCAGATGTGTGTTTAAAAAACATGATGAACACTGTGGCCTGACCCTGAAAAACAGCCTGCATAAAACTGAGCATATACCTTTATGTAATAGCCTGGCAGGATATCTAATTACTAAAAATGATGTAAATCCTTGTTAGGCCCACCTTGTATATTCCCAGAACCTTCATTCAGCTCAGTGTGATCACTGGCCTCAGTAAGGCTCCTGCTTGGCCCCAGGGTCTTGCGTGGTTGTCTCGTAGCAGGAGTAGGGGGATGGCCCATAAGGGAGGGGCGAGTGGGAGTCTGAGGAGGTCGGGATCCATCCAGTTGGGGCTTGATACCAGCTGTTGAGGCAGTTCCAAAGGATGGCTCTCTTGCCTCCACTCTGTGATTGCCTGGGATGCAGCGGAGCACAAATAAACATCAGAGGTCAGCAGCATGAAACCCCTCATTAAGGACAAATACTCACACTTGAGCTAACCAATGCATTTATCACAAATACAAACATATAGCAAAAATGTCCTCAGAGCTGCCTGGCAGGCCACAGTAGTCCAAATAAACTTTACTTCTCATAACTGGTGGGATAAAGGATTATTTTAGGTGTTTGTCTGAAAGCAAAACTAGAAAAAAGTTTACAAACAAACAAAAACACCTTTAAAAACATAGAAAACGATGTAAACACTAAAAAAGGACATACAATCCCTAACAATTTACCACCCTCTTAATTGTTAGTTAATATATTAAAAAAAACACATACCTATACACATACCCTTCCTCACTTCAGAAAACATGTCAAACTTGATCAACTAAAAACAAACAACAAATCAGCAAAGCAATTCATCCTTGTAAAGTGTCTTGTTAGTCGGAGCAAAGATAGTTATTGCTTTTTTAACAGCGCTCAGGGTGCTTGTTTAAAACAATGTGTTCTCACTTTAATACTATTGGTTAGCTTAAATCCTCCCTTTCCTTCCCCTGCTTTTTCCACTCGTACAGATGGCTTCCCATCAGAGGAAGAGTCCCCCTCCTTTCCCAGGACTCCTCTTATTATGATGAGCAGTAGGGCAGAGGGAGCAGGCTATTTATCTCAAAGACCCAGGCAAGGGACCCGAGGTAAAATCTGTGTCCAACATTGTTCCTGTGGAACATGGCTGAGCTCATCAGGTGAAGACAGCATGTCTATTAGAGGACCTGCTCGATGTCACCCTCTAATGGTGAGACTGCTTTACTACAACCTAAATAATGTTTGTTTACAATGGCAAGTCCAAGTGGTGAGAGATTTGCAAATTAAAACATAACGTTACTATTTGCACCTGTTATCTTTTATTATCTCTGACAACCACATTACATATGTAAGGAAATTTAACTTCAAGTAATACTGTACTGAACACTTAATGTACATCTGTTATTTTATAAAAGGCCTCTTTTATAACCAGCAAGGCCAAATGGCAAGCAGATGCTACAAAAATATTCAGTGATTCAGTAAGAGAAAGAACCACCATGAAAATATTTTTACTCAGATTTTCTGCATCACCAATATAGATGGAGAGACAGATACTGTTAAGAGTGTACCACTATAGGAGCTTTGTTCGTTGGCATCACTAATGTAACGTCATGGTTCATCAAGTTTGCATACACAACATATTCCCTCAGCTGAGGCCATCACTCATAGAGTATCCCTAAATTGAAGAGTTTATTTGCAAAATTCACAATTTAGCTGTTTTCATGACAAAACTCTGAACATAACACCAGCCAGGTTAAAAGAGAGAGAGACAGAAAAACTCTGGAAGTACATTCAACTTAACTCTCTACCTCATTAGTCTTGTCTTTTGGTACACCCTTCTGTTAGAAAATTCTTCCTTGTTTGCGCAACAGAGATAACAGTTGGAAAATCATTAGCTCTCAGCTTAGTCCAAAGAAGGTCATAGGACTTATGAGGGTATTGACTGTGACCTTCCGTCAATGTTTGTTTACTGACATTTAAAAGTAAGCATTCCCCTTTAAAAATTAAATGGAGGACCTAAAAGATGCTATGTGTAATATTTTACCAATCAAAGTAAAACACCTATGTAGATAAAATTAGGTCTGTGTAATGTATGTACAGGGTTTATGTCTAGTTTAAACTATGCTATGAAAATACAGGAGTGCATGGCAGCTTAATGAATGTTAACTGTGAGACATGGTTCACCTGAGGAGAAAACCGGAAATCACGAATGCTTTACCATATAGTATCTGTGCATAATAAACACTGCACTTTACATCGTGACCTTTCAATTAAAATTGTGTAAAATTATTTAAAGTGAATTTGTCCAATTTTTTACCCACACTTGCAAAGTCATGAGAGTGAGGGTGAAGACGTGTACTGTAATTGGTGTTAATATTACATATAGCACCTTTAAACTTTTCTCCAGACGCCCTCAGTATGATCATAGGCTCAGCTTAAGCGAATAAAAACACACACAGCACACACACTATTTCACATTCTCAAACTAAGTCTTACCTGCACTGCTCTTTGGCTTAGATTGCGGTGTCCCTACAGCTTGGGAGGTCTTACATTCATCCCTCCCCGCGGCCGCCTGCCTCTGCCTGGTTGACAGAGCAGCTGGTCTAGGACTAGCAGCTGGAGCTTGTGAAAGTGCTCCTTTAGTTCGTCTAGGAGATGGATTTCCTTGAGATCTGCTCTTCCTTTCATCCAGTGATGCTCCTGCTGCTGTCAGTCTGCTGGTCTGCAAAAAGAAAAGCTTCTGACTCAGTCCCTCAACTCTTTACACTTGACCCTGAGGGTTCATAAAACAAAACAAATATCTATATGTTGTGACCTGCATGTTAACTAGGCTATAGACACATTGTTATTGCGGGAGCAAGTACCAAAGAACTATTTTTCTGGGCATAGTGACACAGTGCCTGGCTCACAGCTCCTCAGCTAGTCGAGGTTACTACCAAAGGTACTGGATCTGCTACTACATTGTTTTTGGAGATTTTCGGGATTTTCAGGGGCTTTAGAGGGTGTTAATAGTATAACCCCACTACTTCTATTGAACGTGCAAAACTGCCAGCACGAAGTGGCTATCTGGTGACCTACTGAACACACAGAGAGGGTAAAGGCATCTATGTAATGGTCTTACACAGGGATTGTGGATGATAGGCTAAACCTTACAGAATAAGTCAGCAATTACGGAGAAAGACTGTTGAAATTTAAACAGCCAAACACGTACACCCATAGAAATGGGGTACTAGATGTGGCATGCCAGTTTCAGAATGAAAACATATGGTGGCTCTCTTACTTGGGTCAACTTTAAAATTTCCTACACTAGAAAAAGGAAGATGGCTTACATGGCTGACTTACGTTGTCTTTATAAATCATTGTATTTTTCTAGCATTATGCCAATACTTTTTTAAATTTGAAAGTATTGAGCATAAGACCACTGGATCTGTCTAAACCAAACCAAAAGATTTTTGTATAACTTTGATTATTGTGGCTTGAAATCATAACAAATTATGAATCAATCGTGAAGGTAATGTCATGATGGTGCATTTGTGTTGCAGCCAGTGATTTTATTTTTCAAGATTGCTTGAACATTATATGCAGGATTTGGTCTTCTGGTGTTGAATGGGCCTATTCTTTTGCTAAAAGTCTTTGCTATTCTACATGGCTAACATAGAACATTAAACAGATACGTTATATATAAAAGTACCGCATGGGCTACATTTTAATTTCTTTTGCATTTCAAGAAATATTAATTGAACACACAGACCTACTGTACGTATACAATTTTTCTGACAATAATTTTATCAGAAATAGGAGTTGTGCACAATTGCCAGAATTAGTGAAGCGCAGTGTGTTTTTTCCAACTGAATTGTTTTGACTTTTTTTGTTTTATGAAAGGAAAATGGTGTAAAGGCATGAGGTACGTTGACAAAAAGTAAACACCCAACTGCAGAATTCAGTGCTGCTTTAACGTGTAACATTAACGATAAGTGCGACTCCTCAGCCTCTAAAAAAATGTGTTTGCTGATTGTGTGGTTGGTTACTTTTATGTGTCACTGTGAAGGATGTGTATTATCCAGCATTGTTCTAACAGTAACATTGACACATTTGTCATGCTAATTTGTCTGAGCTTTACACTACAGTCTGCTTGTTATTCAGTTGGTAAAGGTAAAGTTACCTCACAGCTAGCTCAGTATCTATCTGTAGTTTTAGTTGACCCGTATGTAAAAAATAAATCTCTCATCCACTCTATAACCAGGTTTGGAAAGAGATGTTAGCCCCTCCATCTCATGGGTCATTTTGTAAACCCAAGACTGTGTACTTTCTGCAAATTTTTTTAGCATACACACTGCCAGCTGGCAGAATGTGAAGAGATATTTGCTGAATTTGACAAAAAGTTAATCAGATTAGAACTGCTGACTCTACCTTTATTTTGGTTTATAGATAAAGCTGCAGAACATGAATGCTAGCAGTAACTTAAACTATGCAATGAATTTTTGATTAAATTTGTCACATCATAAGTCCATACTCACCACCAAACTGATCCTCTTAACCTCTCTTCTGGAGTTGTCAGAAGTTTCCTTTGTTGCCTCATCCTGTTTGGCCCGTTTATTTTGGGGAGAGCGGTTCAGTTTCCCTGGTTTGGTCTGGCGCTGGTAGGGAGTGATAAAGCTAGTTGTGAACCGTGGAGTTCTCTTCTCTCTGGGTGGCCTCGATGTTGATGATGAACTCTCCGATGAGCAGCGAGGTCGCATGCTGAGGACAGGAGACTTGTCCTGACCTAACGCTGAGCTTGACCTGACCTCAATTTTGTTTAACTCACCCCTCTTTGGAGTCGGTTTAGACTCTGTTTGACCGCTTCTATCAGGGGATTTTTCTAAGGATGAGAGGCAGAAGGCCTTGTTGCCAGCATGTTGTGCTGCAGTGTCTGCCACTTGGCTCGAGGCTGCGAGCTCTGTTTCAGAGCTGGCATTACTACACTGGACTGCTAAAGCATGTTTATTTGCAGCTGCGTGATGGGAAGGTGGGGATGCTCTGCTCTCCCTCTCTCTATCCACAGCAGGTTGCCCAGATAAATGCAACCTCACACCCGAACTAACAGCTCTTCTATTCACTTGTTTCTGAGTATTACTGACCGCTTTAGTGCTAGAAGAGACAACTGTTGTGCTACTCCTTACCTTCACAGGACTAAGACTGATTGTTTGTCCTCTATGTGCCTCAGTGTGTTTATTGTAAACATTCACTTGTGCTTGTTTGTACTGTGGGCCCGGTACTGACATTTGATGAACATTTCTTGTCACAACTTTTGACTTTACACTGCTGTAGTCTGACATGGGAAATTTTTTGATTTCCATTTTCTTCACTTTGCTCCGTGAAGGCGGCACTCCTACAACCAAACGCTGTTTAGGCTTTACAGAGACTTGCTGCTGTATAACAGGGTGAAGTCCTGTGCTGCCTGTATTTTCAGCGCAGGGAGACTCTGTTAAAGGGGGGAGGCTGAGTATTTTGTGCGCAGTGTTTTGCAATGGAGTGGAAGTATGAATATCTCTATCAGTGTCTTGCATAGCTGACAGAGGGGACACCAAGGTCTTGCCTTGTTCAGGTGTAAATCCTCCTGTGCAATGAAGCAACTGTACTTCAGCACTTGCCTCTTTTCCACAATCTGGAGGAGATGGTTCACAGACAAAAGTCATCAAAAAACCTCCTTCATTCTCACTTGGCAGAGCTGAAACAGAATTGGATGTTGCCAAATCATTTTCCTCCGTTGGGAGCTCTGCCTGAGTAAAAGTCATGCCAAGACATGGTTGGCCTGTGTTCTCCTCAATGACTCTCACTGGGGATTTTTCACAGACATCCAGCAGAGTGGTTGACAGCAGGTTAGACTCAGCAGGCAATGCTGAATGGCCTGCAGCTAAAGACATTGATGAATCCTCTAGGGGAGAAACTACCAACAGTGATCGGTCCTCTCGGCAAAAACTGTTACTCCTTATTACCATTTCACCTGAGCTCAAGGAGCAGCAGTCATTCTCAGATGATCCTCTGCGGGAAGTCTCACTAGAACCCAGGTGGCTTTCCTTCCCAGCTGAGTCTGGAGACATCAATTCACTGTTACTTCCATCCTCTGTGGTCTTACTAAAAGTCTGGTACTTCTCTGACCCTGTCTCATGGTTGCTCATTAGACTCAAGTTTTCATTCCAGAAATTAACACTGCCATTAACTGGAGTGGCAATATAAGTTTGGTTCAGGTTCGTGTGTACACCACAGAGCACATTGCCTGAGGGTAAGGTGGTGTTGTAGGGGTTATCCACAGAGGAATGGTCGCTGAGACAGCAATCCATCATGTTGACATCAGGTGAGCTGTTGGCTTCTCTGTCATTCAGGTTGGAAATATGACTGTCGGACTCAGGCGAAGGGGACAGTGATGAGTCGCTGCAATGACTCTCAGAGAAGAGGCCCAGGTCTCTGTGGGGCAAAGCAACCGTGTGCTCAACTTGGTCACTGGTTATGTTAAAGGTCTTATTAGACATTTTCAGGTGCTGATGGGATTTTGTCGTCTTTCCTTAAATTTGATTGGCAGCACAGTCATCCATCAAATTTTCTGTTCAGGTATTAATATCTGTAAAGAGATGGAAAAGGTCAAATCTTTAAATGTTTGTTAAATTTCATCTTAATCATAATTTCACAAAATGTTAACAGAGAAACCCCAAATTTAACTTAGGGAGCCAAAAAGGCTTTAGCTCACTCTGTTGAGCCTTGTAGCCATTGACCATTGTAACAGTAGCTGGATGCTTAAATTACTAATGACTTAGTTCAATTAAAAATGCAAAAGTCATTAGAATCATGCTCAAGGAATACATGGTGCAAGTCTGTCTAAATGTTGTCCGGGTTGTGTAATGTGATACAAATTGTAATTTTATTAAGATTATTAAAAAAAACAGATTAAGCAACTGCCTGTACAGTTTCTAAAGATATGACACAGCAGTAGAATCATTTGCCAAGGTCTTCCTATGGGATATACTTCCAAGGGCATATGGGGTGAATATCAGTACTTTTATTGTCATCACTATCTCTTATGAATCATGGTTTAATAGTTATGTCAGGACAGCCCAGCGGTGCAATGTTTCTCCTGTGAAAAGCACCAACGTGTTTGGCGTAAGAAATAAATGGCAGTCTTTAATGCTTTCTTGGGCACTGTTGTGTTTTTTTAGGCAGACTGGACTGTTAAGCTTGCCAGCCACTTCCACAACAAAAGCACCATTGTGGCACATACCACCAGAGAGTAAGATATCAAGTCACCAGCGGCCTGAAAATGTTCCAGTATGCGGACTCCAGAGTCCAGACATCCTGGTGCAAACAAGAAAATTTAACACTTGACACACACTCCATCTGCGCTGGTTGTAATCTCCTCCAAATAATAAATGGAACACCAACATAGCTTGATCAATGGAAGCAAAAATGTGTACAGTCTGCTACACATCTGTCAAGTATAATAAGTCAGATTTGTCTGTAGGCTGGAAGGGCAGGATTGGTGACTTTCTCAGGCTACACACACAAAATAAAGAAAACGGATTACTTCATTTAAAAAAAGACGAACAAAAAACTAACCTGAGCTCAGAGGTACTGCCTTGGCTGTTAGAGCCTTCAACTTTAAAAAAGCTACGTGTCTAAAGAAAAACAACGAACTTTCTTTGGAAAGAAGGTTAGTTTAGAGCGGCTCAGTTAATCAAAATTTTAATCAAAATCACAATACAGTCTACTGCAATTTTTAAATCACAGGTAGGCGCAATTATGTTAAAGGATACATGTGTGTTTACATCACAATATTGTGGTGCTGCAGAGTTGCCTTGGCCTACACATCACATTTTACAGACTTTAAAAAAACACCTTTAATTGGTATAAATCCCTGCAAAAAAATCACATCATAACCATTTTCATATGTTTTTCAATGAAATTGAGAATAGTGACGTAAAAACGATTATTCCTTCTAATATCACAAGTCATATCGCAACTGCAACAATATTCACGATTGGATATATTTTTTTAAATTGCGCGTGTCAACCACATTCCCATTTAATTAACAGCCTCCTTGCCTTTGCCATTTTGTGTTTAATTGCCGATTAGAAGGAAGTTTATTATGTAGCAGTATCAAACCATAACTCTGCAGTTTCTTCGCCTTGGTGTCAAAATAAAACTAGACTTTCCCAGTAATATACAGAGGGGCAAACAAGAATCTACTTAAAGTGAGTGACATAACTAAAAAGTCACAGAAACCTGAAATGACAGTCGCAAAAGACCTGAAAATAAAGCTACCTGCAGGCTTGAGTTCCACAAAACCATAAAATTACACTGAGTGCTTTTTTGTTTTGTTTTTTTAGTTTTGCTAGAACAATCACTTAAAATGAATTTTTAACAGAACCTACAAATACATTCAGCAAGTGTGTCAAATGTATTGATTCTTCTTCAAATTGTTACAGAAATACAATACAGACACGGAAATCACAGATATCTTAACTAAAAAATGAACAATGATTTTAAGTCCATAAAAATTTTATGTAAACATGAGAAAAAATTGTTTCCTCACACAGGAGTCAGGAAAAGCTAGTGATGGCTGGATTTAGCTTCAAAATGTCAATTGGAAATATGTTTGGACTGTTTGTCACGTCTGTAAAGATAACAACTACAACATGCGCACAGAAAAATCTACTACTCTACTCTCTAAAGGGATATTTAACACAGTCATTAGGAGTTACTATTTCAACATCACTTACTTTTGCAACTATTGCTGATAAGATATACCAAAATAGCCCCCCCACCTTTTAATCAACATGGCAGTCAAACCCCGGATGAATAATATGCTTGTTTAGCAGGCAGAGAAACACCACACCTTACTGTAAAATCTGTACAGTCAAATAAAATACACAGCCTTGACAAACTGCTGTGCACACTGAACCTTGGCAAGAGTTGCCTTTTCAAGGCCACTGCAGTATCTTTCCACAGACTATTAATGCACAACAGTTACTTTCCCCGGCATTACATTATGTAAGGTTTTGCACCTGAGACAGACCATGACCTGACAGAATTTATGGAAAAACATGAGTTCGAAATTCAAGCGAAAAGACACTGAGCCAATAACTGAAAAGAAACTGCAAAAAAAGAAAGAAAGAAAGAAAAGAAAATTAAACAAGGTTACAGAACTTACTGTTCACTAAACATTGATCAAGTAAAAAATGAACAAACTTAATACCTCCTCTCTTGTCCTCTTCATTCAATGATAACAGCTGGGCAGAGTCCACAGTCAGCTGTGCGCATGCTGTATCCCGTCAGAGATCACTCGGTATTTGCAGATTCACCTGCCTCACTTTACTCTCTCAGAGACAATCCCATTACTGCTGCCATTCCAAAGCGCTAAATCCAGCCAACTTGGTAGGCAGTAGCGTGTGAGTGTGTTTTAGCCAGCCACAAATGGCCCCTGTCCCACTACTCCTGCCTCCTCGTGTTTAAAGTCAACCATGCATCAGTAACATCACAGCCTGAATGAGGGTGCCTCTTGCAGGAGTTAGATTCTGTTTTTCCTCCCCTCCCTGAGGTAACGTGACTTAGTCCAGCAGGCCTGCTGCAGCAGTGGATCAGCAATCTCTCCAATCAGCTATTGTGTCAGACACTATCACTGGCTTGGCTGCACAGCACTCCCCATATCAAGCTCCAGCTAAGGATTGTGCCCAGAGTAGAGCTCCACTCCCAAGTTTACAGAGAGAGAAAATGATGAAGAAAGCAACATGTTACATTATCCATGCCGAGCCCAGTACAGGGGGAGTGGCCTGCCAGGCTGAGTTGGCATTCACTGTTGCTAAGCAGCCAAAGTCCCTCTTTTATGAGGAAATGGATCAGGCAGCTTTTTAGTAAGGGATAAGTAAAAAGGACAGCAGAATGACAGGAGGCCTATGTGCAGGAATATATTACACTGACAGTTTTAAATGGTAGATTCCAACCAGAATTTGCATAGAAGCTCACTCACCCCAAAATGACAAGACACATTTCAATGTTGGTTATAACTCGGAAGTTCTCCAAAATGCTCCACTGACAAAGACACTGTCTGATGACACAGCCTCGTGTTGTACACAAACAGCTCGACACTTGATCCTGACACTACAGCAGTGGTGTGACACCAGAGTCTAAGACCCCTAAGACCCACGCTATTTCTGCTTAATCTATACAAGGCCCCTAACCCTGGGAACTACAGTCTAATATTAACTAGAGACGAGATGTAAATCATGGTAAAGTGTAGACTTATGTTCTCCTTAAAGTTCTGAGAAATAGTCTTCTATGTAGTAGAATTAGTTGTTTTATGGGTCTAATTATGTAATCCTCGCATTTCAAGTAAAGGTCTTCAAGTAATTATTAAGTTTGCAATTAGGGCTGTAACAATTAATTGAATAATTGATTAATCGACCAACAGAAAATTAATCGCCAACTGTTTTGATAACAGATTAATGGCTTCAGTCATTTTTCAAATAAAAAAAGTAAAAAGAACTGTGAGGATTTGCTGCTTTTCTGTGTCATTTATAAAAATAAATGAGGGGTCTGTGTGTTTTGGGCTGTTGTTTAAACAAAAAAGAGCCATTTTAATCCATCACACTTGGCTCTGGGACATTGAGATGAGCCTTTTTAGCAC
>JAPXVT010000029.1:7103428-7117149 GCA_029823135.1 Acanthurus reversus
CCCATGTTCGCGAGGATTTCCCCCCGGTGCTCCACTTTCCCCCACCATCAACGACATGAATGTTAGGTCTTGACCGAGGTACTAGCTAAGATCTGGAATTGGTCCTGGGATGCTTCACTGTGGCTGCTCTCTGCTCCTCAGGGATGGGTTAAATGCAGAGACCAGATTTCACTGTAGGCTGTATTTTGGACCAATAAAGAACCCTTAGTTGAAGTGAATGGTGACCAATTTTGAAATGTAAAAAAGTACATAAAAAAATCAAAACATACCTCCATACTGCCCATCCCAAGTAATCCAAGTGTCCGGAAGCCCTGACATGCCAACTTGTGTTTGGAAAACATCAAAGCCTTGTTGTTCACTGTAGCCGTAGCTTCTAAAATCATTCATGCATGCATGTGCATACACATTGTCAAAGCTTGCATGGCCATGTGAGGCGAGACCAACCCGAGCTAGTTAGTAAAGTTAACAGTATATGTTGTAAGTCACTGTGTGCAAACAGATCTCTGTGTTTTTTGTGTGAGGGAAGTTTCCAGGTAATCTGAAAAATAGCTCTGCTGATGTCCTGAGTTCTCGTTGGTACTATACCATATGCTTCATCTTATGTAGAGATGCAGTTTGCTTCTTTGTTCTGTAGCTTTCATGGTGAGGAAGTAACTGTAATCTTTTCCTTTTCTCTCCGTAGGATGACTGGTCAGCCCTGCAGGTGTGCATCCTGACAGTTGCTGCCTCCATTTGTCCATTCTGAATGTCCAAGATGACTTGGAGGGGACTTGACCATTGGATCCCCTGCTGACACCTCTCATCCCCAGATATCCGGCGCGACTCCACCCTTTCCTGACAGCTTTGGTGTACCCATATTCTGCAGAGCCCCCCTTTGTGTCTAATCTGTCACCATGGCTAGCTTGGTGCTCAACGAGACTGGAATGGAGGACTGCGGCATTGACGATTCCTTCAAGTACGATTTGTACTCGGTGGTTTACAGTGTGGTCTTTGTCTTAGGCCTGATCACCAACTGCGCTGCCCTCTTTGTATTCTGCTTCCGGATGAAGATGCGCAATGAGACCACCATGTTCATGACTAATTTAGCCTTATCAGATTTAGTATTTGTTTTTACGCTGCCATTTAAGGTCTTTTACAATGTTAACCGCCACTGGCCATTTGGGGACGGACTGTGTAAGGTATCTGGAACAGCCTTCATCACCAACATTTACGGCAGCATGCTCTTTCTCACCTGCATCAGCGTAGATCGCTTCTTGGCAATAGTCTACCCTTTCCGCTCCCGCTCCATCCGAACACGCAGAAACGCGGCACTGGTGTGTGCCGCGGTGTGGCTGACCATTGTAGGGGGAGGAATATCAGTGACCTTCTTCTCCACCATTAACAGCACAAACAGAGCCACCACATGCTTTGAGGGCTTCTCCAAGAGCACCTGGAAGACCTATCTGTCCAAAATCACCATCTTCATTGAAGTGAGTAACGGGAGACATGCTCTGGTAGTTGCTCATGTTAACATACACACTATTTCAACAATTTTGTTTTCATGCTCAGCAGTAACATCGCAGTAATGTTCCACTGTGTAAAGTTTTGTCACATTTCTTCTGTATTTTCCAGATTGTTGGCTTCCTTCTCCCCCTCCTGGCCAATCTGGTTTGTTCCTCACTTGTTCTACGGACACTGAGACGTCCGGTGACTGTTGGTCATGGCGGTGACAGCAAGAGACGCGTTCTACGGATGATTTTAGTTCATCTGGGCATCTTTATCATCTGCTTTGTCCCTTACAACTCTATCCTCTTCCTGTACGCCCTGGTGCGAACCCAGGCCCTGGCTAACTGCGCTGTAGAGCGCTTTGCAAGGACCCTTTACCCCATCACTCTGTGCCTGGCCAGTCTCAACTGCTGCCTGGACCCTGTGGTCTACTACTTTACCTCAGAGAGTTTCCAAAAAAGCTTGACCATGGGAGGCAAAGGGACCGGCTCCCGGCCTGAAAGTATCCCCCGCAGCGACACTGAGAACCAGGATACAGTAAACACTCTCCCTAGAGACACACACACTCTGGCCAGCAATGGAAAAGACTCAAAGACTGCTGAGAGTCAGTTTTGATCTAGCAGGGATGAAGGAAGGTAAAGAAGGACCGGTTGAGTTTGACAGGAGCCCTGCATTCGTGAAATTAAAGCAATCAGCTGTTTGGCTCTGGAAGTGACAAACACATAACTCAGCAGATTAGTTAAGTCCTGAGGTAAGTCCTGAGGTATGGCCTGGGCTTTACAGATTAATCCGCCCTTCAAGAGCAAAGGAATGTATCTGTGTGTTTGTTATGAGACACTACGGGGACAGGAGACCCCACCATACTGAGACAAATGTCCAGAGACATGCAGAGCCTCTTAAAGAGACTCCAACATATCATCACTCAGGCTTAACACACACAGACTCTCACAAAAGCACTGGATTGTGGACAAGACAAGAGATTTCCATCCACATTGTTCAAATATGCTCTTTAGTACTTTTGTAACACACTGAGCCCTTGAGTTTTATTGTTTCAAAGTTCCAGCTTTTGCAGTACATTATATCATTGTAGACATCAATGTTATGACACTGTTTAGTGTGCTGAGACAGATTGTTATAATAACACAGCAGTGCTGACCTGCTGCGTTAAATGTGTCTCGTGTTGAAGTTTGAGGCCATTAAATGTTTGTTTTAAATTGCTTTTATGAGTGCATCTATTATTTCTGTCCCTCGTCTTGTGCCTGTTGGTTTACTTAAATACATTCCGAAATGGACTTGAAACTCATGGGGGAGTTTTTTCCCTCTACTCTCCTCATTTTCATCAAGCAGCCAGAACGATCCTGTTTTCAGAGCCGAGGGCAGCTCGGATCCAGTCGAGGACCTTGGCTTGTGTGCTGTGTCACAGGCCAAATGCTTATTATGACTGGAGCAATGGTCCATTGTTTGCTTCTGAATGAGGTCTCTCTGTCTTAATCTGGCCTTAGACTGCAGATCTGCTCAAAGAACCTTACACACAGCAATCTGCACACACTCTAAAGTACGAGGGAACACTGTTTACGAAATACCCAAAATCATCGTGTAGCATTGCTTGAAGGTGGGACAGCATTGTAATTAGTCAGCAGATCCAGAGTTTGCTGAATTTGTGGGACATTTGGAGAATACTTTAATCCAGGAGGCCTTAAGTGTGTCAACAGTACACAAAGTTTAATCATGCAGGAACAGATTACGCCAGTATTTAAAATGGCAAATTTGCAGTGAAAACAAATTTATTGTATTGGCTAATTAAATCTGTCCCTGCTTTTACTGTAACAATCAAATTCCTAGAATTCCTTTATTGTCATTGCACAGGTTACAACGAAATTGGTGCATTCACACAGCAAAACAAAATAACAGGAAAAAGCAACATTCTAAAAAAGTTGAAAGTTTACTAATAATATATCAGAAAATAGACAGACAGACAGATGGACGATAGATGGATAGACAGACAGATAGATAGATAGAGAGATATAGGCTATACACATACATGTCATACATGTAAAAGAAAATTTTTTAAAAAGTGCAACACGAAGACTTGACAACTCAGATGATGCAAAACAGTGCAGTACACTATTATTAGCAGCTGAAATATCGCAATGCTTACTGATAGCAAACAGTCTCGAGTGGAGTGAAGAAAGCTTTTAAAGCTTGCTGGTTGTGTTGCACAATCATCTTTTTTTAACCACTTCTGTGAGAGTATAAACTGTCTCACAACAGAATAACTGTTCGCAAAAAATTGTGAAGCAGAAGTCGATGATAGAAATATTAGAACTTCATTGTTAGGTGCAGAGCTAACAAGCTTGCTAACTAGGTTTTAGTATGCTAGCTAGCTCGGAAAGCCTTGACTCCCTCTTCAGTTCTTTATTGAATAAAAGGATGTGCAGGTCTATAAACAAAATGCCAGGGAGAAAAAAGCACAAGCACAGAGAGAGTAGAAAGGGGCTCAGTGAGCTATTTAAACTGTGTGGAGCTGGTTGCACCTGGCTTTCTTGCATGTTAGTCCTTAACAGCGACAGTGCAGTGAATTACTGTAAGGACTAGAAACAGGATGTTCTGTATGTTTCTGGATGTGTGGGAGAACCAAATTGAGACATTTGCTCTGGGATTTATACAAGATGTTCGTACAAGTTGTTTATCCATGCTTTCATGGAGCCATACACAGTTAGAGATTCACGGCTGTACTTGGGAATGCAATAAGCCTCTATACCTGCAGCAGCAGTATGCACAGAATGCATGAGTCACTTAAAAAAAAAAGAAAAAAAGATCTAGTAATCCTAGTAGGCCTCTCTGGTGGTATAATTGATGTTGCCATGTGCATCCAGCAGCAGAGACAGACAACAGCGATGGACTCAGGGATTTAGGGTCAAGGGAGGCAGAGAGGAGGACTAATATGCCTGAGTGGCGAGAAGTGCTGTAGAGCAGGAAATAAATAGGGTGGGAGTGTAGAAAAATATGGAAGCCCGGGTGGTTCATGTCAAGAATGTGCCAAAATGTTGCCAAAGAAGACACTCAAACCTTCAAATGTCCTCTTTAAAGGAGCAATCTGCCCTTCTAACTGTAGAGGGAAAAACCACACTACTGTAGCTCTGTGAACTGTATGTATTGGCCTTTTCTGACCTCTAGTGGCCATAAGTTAGAACAAACATTATAGTGAGAGCACTAGAAAAGACACCATTGGCTGATAAATGTCACGTTTCTCTGTATTAAGCATCAGCTTTACTGGCTCTGTGTTAAACTGTGTGTGTGCTGAGGAAAGTGCAGTGCATCACTCAGGTCTTGCAGGTGCCTGAAACAGTCGCGAACAACAGTAGCGCTGTGGGTTTGACTTCATGTGAACCCAATGATGTGAAACTAACCGGATGAATAGAACTGCTGTCATTAGGCTGATCTGTGGCTTTGCATTTGAGAGGCACGTGAGAGCTATTTTTTTCTTTCCAAACAACTGAAACTATGGTTGCAAAATTGCAAATTGCTACCCTTCTGTCAGTTACGCAGAAAAAAAAGCCAAAAAGTCACAGGGGAATATAGGTATAAAGTTTCAGAAGTCAGCGCACACATGAAAAATCTACACACAAATCTACTAACTAAATGAATTTACAGTGGCACTGAAAAAGGAAGTGTAGCTTCTGATAGGGGAAGAAGATAGAATCATGAATTTTGGTCACAACTCGAGATAAGCGTAGCTGTGCATATGTGTACATATAAACTGCATGAACAATAATCTTGGACGCGGCTGTATCCAGTGACTAGATCATCTGCTTTAGAAATCTTCAACACTTCAGAGGTAAGAGGCATTAACATCTGCCTCCCTGTTTGTCTGTTCTTAGACAAAAGTCTATACCTGCAACTGCTGTCATTTGATTTCTTAACCACACACCCACCATGTTTGTGTGCCTAATACCGCCTGTATCTTAAGATACGCTGTGTTGCCAGGGACTCAGTGACGTGGCAGATAGAAAAACACTCACATGTATGAGAGCGGAGCTTCCCCTTCCTCTCATCACCATATTGAGCACTGACAGCCAGTTGAGTCTGAGATCAGACTCAATCACCCATGCAACAACACATTCAAATAAGACCACATCGTTGGCGGGTTAACGCATACACAGACGGGGTTTTTCCTCTCCGCTGCTGAAGAGCGGCACAAAGATTTGCTGTTGACCTTGTCTGTTCCTGTACGGTCGGGTGAGTGTGTTTGTGCGTCAGCCTGCTGTTTACAACAGAGTGTGAAGCTGCTGGAGCATGCGGTCTCTGGTGGTCCCTCCTAGCTGTGACCTGTCCCCTCCACGCATCTAGGAAGAAACACAAGGTAATGATACAGCTTTTGTTCAGAGAAATAATGTCTGCGACGCAGTCACACTGCTGTGCTTTGTCTGAACACTTGCGGTCAAAGACATGCTTCATATTTTGCTGATGACAGAGACTTTGTAAACAACCCTCTTGCACTCAGCAGTTTATTTTCCATCAAAATACGGTGGTATGCATTTATCTCATGTGATATTAGAGTTGTTTTTATGTGCAAATTAGATGTAAAATATCAAGAAGGTTTTTGATTTTTGTCTCTATTTGCTGTTATGCGGGCTAACATATCACTGCAGAACAATTTATTTTGAAATTTCGTCAGTGATTTTGTTTCAAACTGCAACTTAAGATAAAGAGGGTAGGAAATGATCAGATTACCTGTTTTTTCTAACAATGCTGAGAAAATGCAAGTTGCCAATTTTATCCTCATAAGTTTCCACAAAAGTTGACTTGCGTGCGACTTCCCTTAACTCAGGTCTTTGGAAATAGTGTTGCACAACTCCTAACTGTACAGGTGACGTGAGAGGGTTTGTTAGCTGGCTGCAGCAGACTGATATTACCAACAGCCAATGGGAGCAGGAGTCAGTGCTGGTCAAAATTAAAGCAGCAAAACCTGTGCTCTCTCTCCCCCCTGGGACTGGCAGTGGAAGGGTGTGGTTGCATGTGGACGGCAAGAGGAAGGGTGATGCTTCAGTGATAAGCCAACTTAATTCTCAGACTTCCTCACATTTCCTGCAGCAGTCTTTTGCCACTTTATTTCAGATTTTTTACACTTTCTAACAGCATTTTCATTCACCTGTTGAAGTTGGCATCCAGCCAGTACATTGCAGCAGAAACATTTTCATACCTTCAAAAAAGCTACTCTATCGTACATCTTATTCAGCTGTTAAGCAAGATGAGACATAAAACAATTAAGCAACACAGTGTTGTTGCAGGTTGCTGCAAATTTCCTGTTTCATTTACAGACAACACAAATTATTAATTTATTTACTTCCTGTCATACGCTTTGTGTAATATTTGAGCAACTTTTTCTTGTAAGGCAGAAAGTTGTAATTAATGGCATCATTAATATTTGAAATAAAAAATAAAATAAGGACTAAATATTGCAGGTAAAAGCCATTAGAGAGACCAAAGTTTGGGTTGCCAGGTTGATGCAAGCTGCCATTGATCCTTTACCAGCATGACAACTTGCTTTTCACATTTTTGTTAGTGTTAGCTTTTGTTATTGCTGTTTTGTACTACTACTTCTATTACTACTACTACTACTACTACTACTACTACTACTAATAATAATAATAATAAGAAGAAGAAGAAGAAGAAGAAGAAAAATGTCTTTATAACTGATATTGCTATTATTGTTAGTAGTAGCACGGACATTGGTAGACTGTCTTAATACTGTAAAAATGATACCAATTAAATGATAATAGATTAATTGTTTTAGAAATGTACAACCTTATTTTTGAAATCTAAGTTCTTAGTTTTGTATCTCTCTCAGGTGTTATGGGTGTCTGAGTAAATCAAAATGACTCCGAATACATCTGGACAGTTGGAGTCCCTGGCCAACTCCTCTTCACAATGTGGCCACAATATGACCGACTGGAACCAGCGCATGGATAAGATGTACACCTACTTCTACCTGCTGCTCTTCATCCCTGGGCTGCTGCTCAATACCACTGCTCTATGGGTCCTCTGCAGACATATTAGGTAGACATCGAAACACACGCAAAGCCTCAAACACACTCCAGATGTGGCTAACACTTCTCCATGTTGCTCCACAGTAAGAAGACCAAGACAGTGATCTTCATGATAAACCTGGCTTTGGCAGACCTGGCCCACATCCTCTCTCTGCCACTCAGGATTTATTATTACTTCACACATGACTGGCCCTTTGGACGAGGACTCTGCTTGTTCTGCTTCTACCTTAAATATCTCAACATGTATGCCGCCATAGTGTTTTTGGTAAGCAGGCAGTAAACTGGAATATTGTGAAGATGCTAGAAGGAACTACAGCTTAGCTGTTTGCCATCTGTTTAAAAGGAGTATATGTCAGCACTGACTCTAGAAAAACAGGAAATAAATTCATTCTGAGCTGATCCTATGCCTCTAAATCTGGTGGCTCATTTTAATCGAACCTTTATTTCTGTTTCCAGGTGTGCATCAGCATGCAGAGGTGTGTCTTCCTGCTCGACCCGTTCTCCGCTCGCAAGTGGAGGCGGCGCTACGACCTGTTGATCAGTGTCATAGTGTGGGTGGCAGTCGGTCTGGCCTGCTCTCCTTTCATTCTGATGCGGAGCACCACCTCCAGTCCAAACATCAGTAAACAGACAGTCTATAACATGTCGTTTTCTCTGGAAGCCACTTCTACCCAACACCCCTTAGTTGACACCAAACTTTTTACGCCTCTTTTGAGCACAAGCCTCAGTACATCCAGTTCCAGTTTGACCAAAGTCAGCTGTTTTAAGGACTTGCCAATGCGTCGTCTGCCCGTCTCTCTGGCAATCACAATGATGGTCCTTGCTGAGCTGTTTGGTTTTGTTATACCTTTGGCCTGCATCAGTTACAGCTCCATCCGCATTGCCCGGTCCCTCAACCAAAGACAGAACCAGGATCAGCAAAACTCTAATGCAATCGACTCCTCTGGACGCAGCCGACTCCAGTCAATCACCTCCAACTGTCAGACAGATCATGACCGGCAGACAAACGGTGATAAGCGGCGCGCTCTCCGGATGGTGCTGAGCTGCTCTGCTCTCTTCATGTTCTGCTTTGCCCCCTATCACCTCAACTTCCTGCTCTACCTGATGGTGTCGCAGGGCATCGTGTCCCACTGTGCGACAAGGCTGGCTGTGAGTCAGTTCCACCCCGTGTCTCTGTGCCTGGCGAGCCTGAGCTGCTGCTTAAACCCTCTACTCTATTACTTTCTAACAGCTGAGTTTAGATGGCACCTCACTAGGCGCACCTCCTCCTTCACCTCCTCGCTCCTCTCCTCCCCTATAAACCCCCCGAGACGGCTTCCTGCCCAGCACAGGCTGATGAGCATGGAGAGCAGCTGCTCAGACAGGGAGTAGCATTATTCAGGTGTGTTTTTTCTCAGAGAATGACACAGCTTAACATGACCAGCAGATGTGTTTCCAAAGCAGACTGACAAGATCCAAGTTGGACGTTAAAATGATTTCACATGTCACAACTGTCTCAAAACAAACTGACAGGAAGAGCTTTGACCTCAATGTGAAGGATGTCCCAGAGGACTTTTCTTGAGAACAAACATTTCTTCAATCTGCAGCCGAAATGATGTCTCCTATATAACGAGCATCGTACAGTATCTAGTTTGTGAATGTACATAACTTTCAGTGTTGTTAAGCTTCAGTTAAATGCAAGACTTTTGAATAAGCTATATCCTAAATGCCAAAGCTGTATCTTCATGCACGTGAATACATTAAATAAAAGCAAATCTACGCTCTTGTCTTATCCGGTGGTGTAACGTTTTACATTGAATCTAATGTTTGTTCATAATGAGGTTTTGCAAGAAAATGAAAACAGGTGTTGTCTCATTTTTTGCTGTACTTCCTCTTACACTGCAAAATGGTGAAGACGGTTGGCAGCAGTTGCAGCAGCTCTGAAAGGTGTAACTGCCAGTTTCTGAGGTCGGCTTTTTAACTGAAACCCACCCTCTCTTGCATCTGCTAAACCCAAGTCTGAGCCAACTCTGTGGCTACAGTCCTCCCACCTCCAGGCAGATGCACGCAGCCCACCTAAGGAAGAACTGTGTGATTCACCCACCAAAACTCGCCCACATCTTGTCCTTTTGCTGTCATGTTGCATCAAACTGTTTTTCCTATTTAGTAACTGAAACCATCATGTGCCAGAAAGAAACTGAAAGATGTAAAAAGAATCCCCAAAAAACTGTTTTGTTTTGGGTTTGGTGTTGTATAAGTCCTGATATATTACGAATTTTTCATCTGTCATCATACAGAAGCACATGGCAGATAGACATAGCCCACGTGGGAAAAAATGGCCATTATAGCAGCAGTCATGGTGTCAAAAAATGCTTGCAAACCACACCCCCCACATTTACAGGAAGCCAAGCATGTTAAAAACATTCAGCACAGACAAGACTTTGCATCATGCATTTCCGACTTAACACTGTGAGAAAAGAAAAATACAGTGAGAGAAAGAGGTTGAAAAATCAAAACAGGATATAGCATTTACAGAAGAGGGCAGAAATAAGAGAAATGAGCTTCAGAAAAAGAGAGGGCGGGACAGAGACGGAGAGGAGTATCTGAGGGGGAGGAGGGAGGGGATGGCATATGTGTTGGCTGATGCTCCTCCGTTTTGCTTTTTGATGCGACGCAGCTTCAAGTTTGGAGACAGAGGTGAGCTATGGATTGCGGATTATAATGATTCTTTCAAAAAAGCTGAGTTTTGTTTGAGAGACTGAAACAGCTGAATGCTTTCAGTGCGGAGTCATGCCTCATGGGGGATCTCGCATGTTTCTCCACTGTGAGGAATGTCTGTTATGTTTGAGGGTGTGAATGTGTGTCTGTAGGCCAGTGTCTGTGTGTTCCTGTATCTGTCCATGAAAATGTGTACTGTATATATGGGGATGGGGATCATGACACGCTTTATGTGTTGGAACAGCACATGTGGAAGGACCTGGAGACTGGCTGCCAACATTTTGGGTGCTGATACACGAGGCCGGGTGCCGTATCGAAATGGAAAAGCTGTAACGCGCCAACAGCCCACCAAGAGATGAATCACAGTGGATGAAATAATGTGTTTCTATTGGCAAGATCGGAGGACAACAACTCAGATCGTAAGGTGGGGAACAGTCCTTCTTTTAAAACAGGAAAACTTCATGTTACTGTAACTTCGTATAAACCTCTTAATAATCCCCAAACTGGTATTAATACGATCCAAAAACATACAGTCATGTTTCTGTCAGAGTAAGATGACATGTAGCTACTTGACCTTGTAGATATGGGCTGTTTTTTATAGATTATTGCAGACATAATACTACTGCCATGAGCCATATGGAATAGAGGAAACAGTTACTGGTCATTACAAAGAAGTCTTTTTAGATCATATAAACAGCCTCTGACAGAGTCATACTGTACGTGCAAAAGTGAGAGCAATGACACACGGATTGCACTATAACACATAAAGGTCAAAGGTTAGTTAAGCTAAAAGAAGACTGGGGACTAAGTGTCTGCTGGGAGATGCTTCTGAGTGCTGTGAAGTGGGATAAAAGGCAGTTAGAGGCCAAAAATCTCTTAAGGCAAATCCCCTCTTTACTTATCCAAAATTCTTTTGCTTGTACATGTTTCTTCTGGGAAGCAGTGGCGGAAAGTACAGTACTGTACTACTGTACTCAAAGATCCCCTCCGCCACAAAGATGTGTTTATCCTACGTTCACTTGTCAGACCTTAACTAGACTGACTTGTGTCTGTGCAAAGTTTGTCACTGGAGAGGTGTTTCACATTACTAAAGTTTGCAAACAGGGGCGGAGTTTATCGTCACTGTCTCTTAGTGGTGTCAATCATTGTGCAAAGATGGTGGCTACCTGCCACTGAAAGATGAAATGAAAACCGTCACGGTCACTGACTTAGAATAAATTATATTGTTTGTCTCAGTTTCACTGTGATAAAGTGCTGCTTATTCAGTTTTAAACTTCTCGTTTACTGCATAGAGTTAAAAAGTATGCATTATAATAAAAAAAATTAATAAATACAACAATATGTGATAATTGAAAGTGCAGTATGTAGCGTTGTTTTTGCACGACACATTGCACCCACAGAAGAGCCAGATGCTGATGAGAATATTGTTAACAATGGAGCATGTCCATCAGAATTTGAATGTTTACAATGAAAAATGAAAAGGTACGCACATTCCTCACAAGGTGAAAGAGTCAATGTAGTTTACAAAAGCTGAAGACAGAAATACACTGTTTAACAGTCTGAGAAAAGCAATTGTTCCACTTAGCAGTCTAAAGAGAGAAAAGAGAGGTCGGTGGCAACTTTTCTTTTTTCTTGTTTTTTGTCTCTCTTGGGTGGTCCCCCAACTTTAAGTGTTGTTACCCCCTGTGCTCCCCTCCTGAAAATGCTGTGGAGCCGCCCCTGTTGGCGAAGTATGTGCACTTCCCTACAATCTGAGATTTGAATTTAACCAAGACAAGCAAGATTTGGCTCATCAGAAATTTAAAAGTCAATCACAGGCAAAGAAACCTGAAGCCTCCTGCACAGAGGGGAAAGTCGCTGCAGAGGGTCGACTTTGCATTAGCACAACAGCTAATGCTTTGTCAGCCACTGCCAGTTACAAGCTAACAAACAACGCAAAAAAAGATACCAACTATCATTCTGATACATCTGAGAGCTGCTGATTTGGTGCAAAACAGACTCCTTATGTGAGTCCGGGTCAGACTGAGGCTCAAACACGTATGACCGAATCTTCATGTTTCCTCAAAGCTTACGTTAGCCACTTGGATGTCGGCTGCTCTTTCCCTCATCAACCTAGCTCAAGCAGCAGTAGTGGGCGGAGCATGAGGACTCTAATTGATAGATGCAGACTTTCTCAATGACAATGGAAAAGCAGAGGTGTTTCAGGCCCCTTTTCAGAGTTTGTTTTAAGTTTTTATGAAAGAAAACTGTGACAAACACAATATTAATTTAATATTTTTACATTCTGTAAAGCATGTCTGGAGGGTAACTTTAATCATGAAGTATGTATACTTGTACTTTATTCAAGTAATTGCACGTGATGCCAACTGTACTTTTTTTTTTTTACTCTGGTGCATTTTATGGCAGCGATATTTTTGTTCAGTCTTAAGAAAACATCCACTTGTAGAAATACGATTACTCTACATCACAATCCACATTTACAAGCATGAGAAATCCTCCAGGATACATGCAACTAATTACTCTTTGATATCAAAACGTGAATAGTTTTGTAACTCTATTTAGTCACATTATGTTTAGTGTTTGTGTTTGAAGGCTACTGGCCTTAGCAAAGGTCTGTGCTCTCTTACTGTCCTTTTGGTCACAGTGGTTACTTTCAGATTAAGATTTGACAATAAAAACATGTGATGGGCTTAGAAAAAACACCACATTATTAAGGATTAAAGTGATAGCGCAAATTATTTTAAGTATATCAATTATTCACCCTTGGATTTCTTGAATTGAGGATTTTTTTCCCTTCTAGTGTTCCTCCACGGTAAACAGGTGAATTCAAAAATGCGAGCCACTCACTTAGATAATGAAGATACTTGAAAACATCAAAGCTATCTAAAGACGTCCATCCAAAACTCTCAACAGTCCTCTTTATAGTGTCGTTTGCTTAATACTTCTGAAACACTTTTATTTGGCTACAAAGCTCCTAAATCCAACACATCCAATACAATGTTTTACATCATGTGTTATAGTTATTCTAAACGTCGGTGAACTCTGGCTCAAATTAATATGGTTCCATCAAAAACTAGAAAAATTGCTCTCTCTCTACACCAGCCATTTTTGTTTGTATATCCTTATGTTCTTTTCTAAAGAAATACTGAAAAGTTTTCCCAAATTTGTAAGCGAGTGAAAATGTCTGAGGCAGACAGAGAGAGGAGTTTCTGCAGTTCTTGGCCGAACCGTTTTAATTTGAGCCGGACTTCACCGACGTTCAGAGTAGCCGAAACCTGCAACACAAAACACTGGATCAGATGTGTTGGATTTAGGAGCTTTCTAGCAGGAATTATTGTGTTTTGGAAGGACTGAGCATACGACACAATAAAGAAGACTTGCATTATACCACACGAAGCTGTTGAGAGTTTTGGATGGACGTCTTTAGATAGTTGCCTTTTGCCATGCCTTTTTTAAATGAGTGTTATCTCCACAGGCTGCCGGGCAAAA